>PPMU03000008.1:0-137807 GCA_003707015.3 Wickerhamomyces canadensis | reverse complement strand
AGAAGACTCGCTGGATGAGAAACCACTAGATGATTCACTTGATAGAGTGCCACTAGACAAGATAACAGTACTTGATGAGATAGCACTGGACGTGAGACTAGATGATTCAACAGAAGAATAGGTCGATGAGCTGCTGCCGCTGGTTTTTTCAGTATCACAGCTGGAAGTTGGACCATTAGGTTTTGTATGACTTGAATGGGTAGTGTGGTGACCTGGCTTGGTCTTGGTATGACTTGAGTGAGTCGTGTGATGACCTGGCTTCGTTTTAGTCTTGGAAGTGTCACAGCTAGAAGTTGTACCTGTGGAAGACGTCAAGGCTTCCGATGACACAGTAGACGAGAAAGCAACAGATGATCCAGGTGCAGAGGACACCTCACTGGACGTGCTAACAACAGAAACAGAGGACACCTCACTCGACGAAACGGTACTGACAACTCCACTCCATGAAGAACTGGAGGATACACTCGATGGAGTGCCACTAGACAAGATAACAGTACTCGAAGGACCAGTTCCAGAAGACTCGCTGGAAGAGAAACCACTAGATGATACACCAGATGAAGTGCCACTAGACAAGATAACAGTACTCGATGGACCAGTCCAAGAAGACTCGCTGGATGAGAAACCACTAGATGAAGTGCCACTAGACAAGATAACAGTACTCGATGGACCAGTCCAAGAAGACTCGCTGGATGAGAAAGCACTAGATGATACACCAGATGAAGTGCCACTAGACAAGATAACAGTACTTGATGGGAAACCACTGGATGATTCACTCGATGAAGTGCCACTGGACAAGATAACAGTACTCGATGGTCCAGTTCCAGAAGACTCGCTGGATGAGAAACCACTAGATGATTCACTTGATAGAGTGCCACTAGACAAGATAACAGTACTTGATGAGATAGCACTGGACGTGAGACTAGATGATTCAACAGAAGAATAGGTCGATGAGCTGCTGCCGCTGGTTTTTTCAGTATCACAGCTGGAAGTTGGACCATTAGGTTTTGTATGACTTGAATGGGTAGTGTGGTGACCTGGCTTGGTCTTGGTATGACTTGAGTGAGTCGTGTGATGACCTGGCTTCGTTTTAGTCTTGGAAGTGTCACAGCTAGAAGTTGTACCTGTGGAAGACGTCAAGGCTTCCGATGACACAGTAGACGAGAAAGCAACAGATGATCCAGGTGCAGAGGACACCTCACTGGACGTGCTAACAACAGAAACAGAGGACACCTCACTCGACGAAACGGTACTGACAACTCCACTCCATGAAGAACTGGAGGATACACTCGATGGAGTGCCACTAGACAAGATACCAGTACTCGATGGACCAGTTCCAGAAGACTCGCTGGATGAGAAAGCACTAGATGAAGTGCCACTAGACAAGATAACAGTACTTGATGGGAAACCACTGGATGATTCACTCGATGAAGTGCCACTAGACAAGATAACAGTACTTGATGGTCCAGTTCCAGAAGACTCGCTGGATGAGAAACCACTAGATGAAGTGCCACTAGACAAGATAACAGTACTTGATGGACCAGTCCAAGAAGACTGGCTGGATGGGAAAGCACTAGAGAAGACACTCGATGAAACAGCACTCGATGATTCAGGAGCAGAGGACATCTCACTAGACGAAGGAATGCTAGACGAGCTGACAACAGTTGAGCCAGGAGCAGAGGATACTTCACTAGACAAAACCGTACTGGCCACTTCACTCCATGAAGAATCTCTTGACGACTCACTAGATAGAGTACCACTGGATAGAATAACAGTGCCAGAACTGGGTGATTCACTTGAAGTGATTCCACTAGTTAAAACAACAGTACTTGATGGACCAGTTCCAGAAGACACACTCGAGGAAAAAGCACTGGAGATTCCACTTGATGAAACACCACTGGAGCTTGAAACAGCATTCGATGAGCCAGACGAAGATACTGAGGTAACGTATGTTGCACTAGAGATGATAGTGCTAACAGAGGAGGTAAAAGACTCGGCAGAAGAGGACACGCCAATTGGAGTAGTTGATGTCAAATCAGATGACGAAACAATATATGAACTTCTTGGGGTCCAAACACTTGTAGAGTCACTGCTCAAAACTGAAGGAGTCGAAACAACGCTTGGAGTCAATGTAGTGGTGTCTGCAGAAGATGAAACAGCAACCGGGGAGCTGGATAGAACTGTTGAAAATGTCCAGCTGGAGCTAGTTGGTGGTAAAACTGTAACAACAAAAGACGAGGTTGAACTTGAACTTGAACTTGAAGAAACAATCACGGTTCCGGTCTGTGAGCTTGAAGTTGTTGGTGTATCAGCAGGAGTCGTAGAGCTAGGAGCAGACTCGCTCAGAGAAGTAGCGGGATTCCATGATGAGGTAGTGTGGGCAGAGACAGAGGAGGACGACGAGACAATGAGAGTTGGTGAAGCTGAAGATGTTTTGGTGGAACACGAAGGCTGGGAATGCGTGGAACAACCACCACCTTTACCCGGCTTACCCTTGAACACCGAAACTGTATCAAAATTGTAACTGCTCTCTTCACAGTAGCTGACAGAGTTATCCCAAGATGGCGACTGGGCATAGCTAATATCGCCTGACCCCACATCAACACAGTTGGAAGATGACGATCCACTAGCAGAGCCAACCAAAACCTGGTTCTCTTCAAAATCAAAACCGAAGTAGAAACTCTTAAAATATGACCAACCCAAGACAAAGGTGTTCGAGTCACCACTGGTAAAATCATCAGAAAAGGTACAATAGTCTGAATAACCCTCAATTTCTTTGACAAAAGAACTGAAAGAGACTGGGAAGCTCTTGTCGGAGCCAAAATTTAGATTGATATCAGCAGCGTTGGAACACTCAAAGACATAACCACCAAAGTTTGATTCATAGACAGCTCCGAACTGGTTCAGTAATCCTTGATAAGCAACAGATGGAATAACGAATCCAGAAGTAGATCCACTGTTGATTTCAAAAGAACATGGTTCAGGAATAAGGGTACCACAACCGGCATCAAAGTCTTTCAATGGGATGGTCCAAGATGATGATGAAGAACAATCAAACTTATATAAATCACCAGTCCATTTATCGGTATCTAACCCACCAAAATTGAATTCACCATTACCTGAAGCATCTTGACAAACGGAGAAGAACTTCCGATCAATCTTTCCAGCATCATATAACTGAGTAATGAATGAGTTATCGTTGGTTTCAGAACCGCATAATCCAATGACATTTGATTTGTCTGAGGTGGAAACCAAACCATAACTAAAGTTAAAACTGGAGGAACTGGAAGAACTGTCAAAAGAGAAAGTATCTTTACTCCAAGAACCAGAATAAGTAATACCTGCACCTGAACTAGATTGGAAACCTGTTCCTTGGTTTTTATAAGTTGAGGATGATGAATAATCATAGCTTGATTTTTGAATGTTACAACCACTTGAACCTGTATCAAAGATTACAGATACTGAATCTTTTGAACTACCAATGTAACAGGTTGAGCCAGGTGATGATGAACCAGATGAACCACTGTTAGACCTCTTGGAAATTGAAGGTGTGGATGTATCGTCTATAGTGGAGACAGCAACCTTTATGAAAGCATCTACTCTAACAATGGCCAAAGCTATTGTCAAAGCGAGGGATGGTGAGAATTGCATAATTCAGTAAAGATATGATTGCTCGAATCCAACTGTTTTATTTAATCTCAGCTATAGTTGGTTTACTACTAACGATCAGAACGAGCATGTTCAGAATTGAGTGAGGCATTGGTGCTTCTATATAAATGTTGAAGTGATCATGGCAGCACAATAAGAGAAGAAAATGTTCAGTGTAATCTAAAGGAAGACCAAAACTGATACATGCAACGGAGTTCTTTTGTGCATTTTTCGAATCTATTCCAGTTGTTTTCAACCCGATGTGCATTGTTTTGCTATCAAATTTAAGACTGAAACGCTATTCTTGGATAATACTCGTGGTTCCATACTACCCAATATCAAATTAAAGCCTCAGATAAAGCAACTTTACCCAATGCATCTAAAATTCAAGTCAACATACATTCCTGGCGTCGAATTAGTACAATTGGATAAAGCAACTTTACCCAATGCATCTAAAATTCAAGTCAACATACATTCCTGGCGTCGAATTAGTACAATTGGCAAACTGGTTCGACCGGATATTTTTTTCTACAGAAGATTCAACTGGTAGCTGCATGGAATATTAAATTTAAGCAAACGACGGGAGAGAGTATCATTCAGACACTGTAAATTCTGAGGAGTACTTCTTATTTTTTCCTTGTCGGTTCCAACCAACGGCGATATATGGTTCATTTAAGCGTTACTGACTGTCCCAGTTTCTCATACTTCAATCTTCAAATGATGTCAACCTTATATGTGCGTTACTATTATCAATTTGTCTTATACATTTGAATCTGATTTCATTGAAGTAACAGATGTTTGCTAATTTAGATATGTAAGCTGTAAATATTTGCGAGATTCATAGATGGGTACTTCGTGATTCGATCTTACATACATCCAAAAGCAGAGGGTTTCACTAGGCCAGCAGGTGCAATAGATTGTAAGCTACCTACTAATCGTTTACGCCGAAGTCAGATCTGTCCCTCTTTTTCATTTTAGTAACTCTGCGCAAAATGTACGCCGTAGAAAAAAATTTACGCGCGGTGTTTGATCTAACATATTGAGACAATACCTGCTTGAGTCAGTCGAAACGTCAGATGGAGCAATCGGGCCCAAGCTGAAGAATGTAAGAAATTGCCAGGAAAAGCAAGACGCCCTCCGTGTTGCTTGGAAAGAGGCTTCGAGCTTCGATCTATTATGTTGGCAACCGGCATCAGTTGATGATAGCCTGTTCATGACCAGCGTCAGGGAAGTCGGTAACGACCAATGGCTGTCTCGATAGCTCTCTTCCAGTTTGATGTACTTATACACCCATCTCCATTTACCACAAAGGGGTCTCCAACAAAAAAAGGGCTCCATGATACGAGAAGCACCGCTTGGTGTGGATTGTGGAAAGAGTTATGGTGGCCATCTATTATAAGCATCTCACAGCCGGAATGTTACTAGTAGAAAGTCTAAGTCCATTTTCAGGTCTGGCACACTAGTAATATCTCACAAATACAAACGTAAAGCTACCTGTGATTGAACGACGTACAGCGTGTTTTACTGGGTCTAGTGACTGGCTATTGAAGGGGACGAGACAGTATCAAACTAGTGCTCAATTGGGAGGAGCCCTGATAATTCAGGAAGTATCTGATCTCGGTGTTATTCAACTGACTAGTACCTCGATGGGGTGGACAGCAGTCGCCTGAAACTAGCTTCTGTGCAAACACCCAAGTCTTATCTAACCGTTTGATTCGCAGGGCACTTTAGAGCCTCGACTCTTGACGTCGAATACTAGCACGCAGTCTAGTGCTACAAATGAATTTTGCTCTCATCACTGCTCACTTTGTGACCAATCATAGTTTCAGTGTGTAATGGTAGATGTGATTAGGCTGTAGTTAATTAAGTAATATTTGGTTTACGATATGGCGTCTTCGGTGATATGATCCAACATCAGTGGTCTTAGTTCATAGAAGAATAATATAATTTAACACTTATACGGCAATATTTAGTGCATAGTTACTTTAAATGGGATTAATGGAATTCCACCTATTTCAGATATAGTTAATCTAGTAATTTAAGTATTCCGACATGCAATCTATCTCGCAGTAACAGTTGCCAGGACGTAAAATCTGGTTCAATCTATATTGTCTCACTCATTGCTCGATCGATCTTTTTCATTTAACCGACGGAAACGAGGAAGTCGGCAGAACGCAGCTAAATTTAAGCGAGCTGTCAGTCGCACATCTACACGTTTCAGCTAGTGTCACTCTGCTTATACTCTAGTATAGTCTACAGTGATGGTGATTAATCAAGAATTAACCGCGGTCTGTCTTCTACCAGATCCCGAATGTTTAATTATAACCGGCAATATCATATCTATCCTTGCAATCGAACAAAATCAGATAGATATTTTAGTATACCGTCCGCGCTAGCTGTACATTTCTAGTACAAGGTGACTCAATGACGTCGTACGCTTGGAAGCGTTTTTCATATATTCAGGTTGGTGCTTCAATATTATTCAGGCTGTCACTGCAACACAGTTTTGATCATGACGTGGTGGTTCATGAAGAATATTATCATTTTATCTGCTATTAATAATTTTACAGCGCATCAGCTAGTGCTAGCTGTTTTCCCCATCTGTCTTTTCTGAAGTATGGCCTTAAATTCCACTATAGGATTGCACGCCACCCCTGTACTATTAGTAGATCTGAATTTTATGGCCAGTGGGGTGGATCATGATAAGGAGGACAGTAAACTCAACGTCGTCACAGTAAATGAAATAGAGCTTCACACTACACGCTTAACGCAGACAATAACGCTGGACAAACTGGTGAGAGATCTGACATCTGGCTTTTTTGAGTGTGCTGAGTCCGAAACATACAGTAATTATGTCTGTACGGTCGACAGGTCGACAGGTGCACTGCCAAATAATTACCGGTTAAATGAACGTACCATCTGAGGATTGGAAGCCGAAATTTGGATCTGCGAGTCCGTGTCGACCCAGAAAACGTATTCGCTACTGATCTTTAAGCTAGTTGTATAAATTCAATCTCGTGTGATCACTAAGAGTAGTTGGAGGCACTTCAAATGGATAGACGTACCTATCGCCAACGTTGAACGCATTGGGCCAGCTCGTGAATCGTTTTAAGTTCTGTACTAGTCGATAGAACAGGATCGTATGAAGAATTCGGCTTCAAAGTAGCTACCTCTTAGCGGATGTGCATTGTGTACTGTGCCATGTACTATATAGATTCAACCCTTTCGGTATCCACCCAGCTTCCATGAAGGAGGTACGTAGCAACCCCAACGTTCTAGAAGCTTTCGTGAAATCTCAGAAGTCATTATTTTATAGGCCGGGTGGAAGCAAGACGCAAGGAGATATTAGACGTCAGCAAGCCATGGAAGGTTTCCATTGCATGAGTAGATCAGTTAATTCCCTTCAAGAACAAGAGAGGTGGTCAGTGGTCCCAGTGGCCGACTGGCAGTCAGCCCGTCACTCGTCACTCGTCAGTGGCCCTCAGAGCTCGAAGTTCCTCCTCTGTGATTCTTGCTGTGCAGCGCGTTACCGATGATAACGCGACTGCATGAAAGAACATTTTTGTACCCTGTTGTCACTTGTCAGTTGAGCAAGCTGGAAAAAGGTCTCCGTAACATTTTCCCTTACAGCTCACTGTTGGTGTTCAAGATTGAACCCAGTACAGTGGTATATGGTATGAAGCTGATACCGAATCATGAATCATTGGGCTATGGAACTAACTGGTTTTCTACTGAGCAAATCGATAGACTGCGGCCACTGGTGCTCATTATAGGGGTTGTGTTCAATCCTCTACATATATCAAGATGCTGAGGTCGGTAGATATGATCAAGTAAATTACAGGCATGTTACAGTCATTAGAAATTATACTCTACCATATTGTTCGAACTAAAAAGCCAGATTAGTTATCAGCTCATGATGTTGAAATTCAACTCGTGCCCATATATGACAGTCTGCTACTGCAGTCTCAAGGATATATGAGCTGATATACTATCCTAGATTACGCATTCTAGAATTCTTTACTTGAGAACCAGCTGATCGATTACTCTTTATTCACTGAGCAGATACGTCGGTCACTCGTGGCAGAATCATTCCATCGATCTAAAGTTACGATCTCAAATCCATCCCGACCAGTGATGATCTTTGACAGTAGTGTTCGAACTTGCTCATAATGATCATTAGCTTCATCAGTCCTCATACTACATGTCGACAGGCTATTTCCATCAATGAAACCTGTTAGCTTACCTCGACTTCATATATGGGCCGTTTTAATGTGGACGATATGACGTTGTATCGAATGGTGATGTACCCGATATTTTCAACGGTTGTGATGATCGCAGACCTTCAGCTAATAAAGCCACGTCGTCTGAATGGGACATGTTATAGCACCTCAGGACGAGAAGAAAGAGTTGAGCAGCTTGCCTTGTCGCAACTTCGTGTGGTCAACTCAAGAGCCCTAAACACCAGAACACCATAAGTGACAGAACGCTGTAGCCAATAAGAGCCAGGGCAGTTCTGATTACTCAAGTGGGGCCTTTTTTGTTACGTAAGCACACTATTTATGCTTACATAAGCTTTTTTTTCTGCCGTTGCGAAATAGATAAACAGAAGAGAAAAATTCTAGACACCTTCTTCTGCTAAAAAACTTTACTCTCTTCTTTTTTACTCGTTGAATCAGCTTTCTCCTTAGGTCCCAATCATTCCATATAAACACTCAAGTTCGCCGGTCTCACTGTTCCATAAACTACTGCCCGCTTAATTGCTTAAAATCTGGAATCTCGACACTGCTTTGTTTTGATCAAAAGGGTTTTACACTATAGGGACTAACTATCAAAACACTTGACCTACTGCAATAGACTTCACAGGCAATTTATCACAAGAGCTCATATACAGACACACATATACCCTTCACGCAGCATATTTCTCAGTCATAATGTCATTGGTTACTCTGAAAAACGGAATAATCAACGCGTTCAAATCCAACGATGCGCCACAAACACAATCTCAACAGCAGAAACTGAATAATCCAAATATCACATCATACAATTCAATAGATAGAGGTGATACTTTGAGCTCGCAAGAACAATCTATTCAAACTGTGGAGAATACATCCGATAATGACTCGAAAAGCTATAATGAAAATGATTATGATGAAACCGGATTGGGTATATTCAGTAAAGTTGATCCAAGAGTGATGTCCGACATAGTTATTGGATTATCCGATGGTCTAACAGTCCCATTTGCTTTGACCGCGGGCTTAAGTTCATTGGGTGACTCAAAATTAGTGATCACCGGTGGGTTTGCTGAATTAATCTCCGGTGCTATATCAATGGGTTTAGGTGGTTATCTAGCTGCTAAATCTGAACTGGATTTCTACAATTCTGAGTACAAAAGTGAAAAACAAAAACTATACGCAAATATCAATGAAGTCAATCACGAAATTGAAGATATACTATTAGATATAAACCATGATTTCACAGAAGAAACCATTATATCGTTCATAAGGGATCTCAAGAAGAATCCAAAGCTAATGGTTGAATTTTTAGTTAGATTTGGTAAAGGTCTTGAAGAACCAGCTGCTAATAGACAACTCACAAGTGCTCTCACAATCGGATCAAGTTATTTCCTAGGAGGATTCGTCCCACTAATTCCTTATTTTTTCGTCAGTCATGTTGACACTGGTTTGGTTCTCTCTATCATAATAATGGCCTTCACACTGTTTTGGTTTGGTTATCTCAAAGCTCAAATCTCTTTAGGTGCTCAGTGCTCCACAACGAAGAAAGTGAGTGAAGCTGTTCAAATGGTACTAGTTGGTGGTTTGGCTGCAAGCTCTGCATGGGTACTAGTTAGGCTTATTGGCTAAGGTGTTGAATGGTCTCACCATTATTGAAGATAGTCTACACTTTACACTTCGTCAAAGTCAACTTTATAGCATCTGATCATAAGTCTCCTCTGAAGGGGCTTTGAGACATAGGTCTACTATATGTGATTATATAGTTTCTGTCTCAACAATTCTCATATCATTATGAGTACTCTAGTGTACTATTATTCTTCAACTTTTTTTGTTTGTAAGCCCTACGAACGCAAATAACATAAAACAAGAATGTCTTGCCCAGATCTGATTGTGTGAAGCCATATCACTAATATGAACAAAGAAAGACTAACCTCTATTTGTTAACAACAGCCTTCAGGGTATCTTCATCAAATATGTTCCCACCATTTTTCAAAACAGTGGCCAAAATTGATAAACTTCTTTCGTTGAAATCTGGAGCACCTCTTAAATTATTTATATCATCACCATAATTTTCAAACATCAAACCCAGAAACTCATCCTCTAAATTCTTCTTTGATTCATCCAGTGTTTTTGACAACTCATTTATATTGATATTTTTCGATATTTTATCATTCAATCCAGTTTTCGTCAAACTGACAGTCTTTAACTTCAGTTTGACATTATTAAATTTCTCCTTTTCAGAAGCAATCTCATCAATTTCCACATTTGTTTCATTGTCTGATAGTACAACGTCAACATCATGATCCTCAGCATCCTTCTCATTTATCTCACTCTTTGGATCTCTCAGGGCATTATCTTCATCATCAACTTCATTGTCCGATGAGCTTGAAGAATCCGATGAATCTGAAAAATCTTCGGTCCTTCTCTTCTTTCTTCTCCTTCTACTAGCTCTCTGTTTATTATTCTGCTCGTTCTTTGGTACTATGCTCATTCTGATGGGGAATCTCTATCAACCTTCTCTAGTCTTCAAAAGATCCATGTTTTTGACGTATAACCGTTGGAAAGTTTTTGAAATTTTTTATGCGGGATGTGTTGCGTTTACCAATCACTATTACCGAAGTTTGGGATCTTTATATAGAGGAGTGTGGTAATTAAAGTTTGGTAGGATTATCAGAACAAGTTGGTCAGGCAATAATTCCTGTAGAAAGCTGGAACAGTCAACAGGTGCGTGTGAGCTGCTTCCTGTGGCCTGATGGTGATAAAGGAACTTGATTAGCTGGTGTATTGCACCATATTTCTGAGTGCTCAAGATCAAATACTGATCTAAATCTAGTGACTTCTGACGGCAAAATCAATCTTATTACACATCTGGGGTAACTGGTCAACTATAATGCGACATGAACTAATCTTCTTTCATCCTAGGGCTCTCACAATTGAGCTTCACAGGAAAATTAATGCTTACCCGGCCGGCTTTGGCCGAATATTTCAATTTTTGGCAATAATTCATTTTTCAAGAAGTTGGTTTCGTGGTCTAGTTGGTTATGGCATCTGCTTAACACGCAGAACGTCCCCAGTTCGATCCTGGGCGAAATCAGACGTTTTTTTTGCAAAATTTTTTGATGTCTTTTCAACATGACATAGAGAAAAGGTGGTATTTCCCTTCAGTATATAAGAGAGTCCGACCGTATCATCGAATTAACACCAATATTAGCTGAATTTTTCATGAGATTTCTGACCTTTGAGATAAATCGGCGGTCTCAATTTTCTCAGCTGTGGAAATCAAGTGAAGCCTCTTTCCATTAAAAAAATTTAAATTAAGCCCTTGAAATTGATCTTTGAGGTCATTTATGTTTAGATCCTATACAAATAGGTATAGAAGTCTGAATGTTGGCATTAATACTATAGAATAGAGGAGTTATAGCACAAGAGAAGGTCTGTAATTGAGATGCATGGTGTTTGGATGTTGTTTCCGAGGTAGTTCTCGAAATTTGGGCTACACGAAACCACCGTTAAGCATCAAAACCCTCTTTCCAAGTGGAAAAAGGTTGACCAGCTGGCTTCTTGAATACTAAAAATGGCAGAAGAAGGTCTGATATCATCACTTTACCCAGACCCACCACCATTTATCAAGTTCTTCACGGAAGAAAATGTAAAGAGATTAGGGGTGTATAAAAGTCAGGCCAATGGAGGTATAGTAACAGAAGATGATTTGAAGGAAGATGATAAAGATTTAAGGTTTCTGCTCCCACCGAAACAGCCCACTGGTGATACTTATAGATCTTTTGGAAACATATGGCAGGTTAGTACACGATTCGTGCTTGACCACGTTCTTACTCATCCATACTAACAGTTGCAATAGTTCAATGATAAGATTCCAAGACTTGAAGATATGGGAATTGCCCAATTGTACAAAGAACCAGAACTTTCGTCTACTGAAGATACAAGTTTCAGGATTGAAGAGCTCAAGATTTTGCTGAAATCACTGTTGTTGAACTTTCTCGAAGTTATTGGAGTGATGAGCGTTTCTCCTAGTGAATTTACAGAAAAAGTTGAGCACATAAGGACGATCCTGATAAATATCCATCATTTGTTGAATGAGTATAGACCACATCAATCCAGGGAGTCCTTGATACTGCTATTGGAGAAGCAGATTGAGACCAAGAAAAACGAAATCAACGAGATTAAGCGTATTTGTCAAGAGGTTGAAGATAAGGTGAAGTCGTTGATTGAGAACCATGTTGACAATAAAGCACAGAGACAGAAAGATGAAGATGTTGAATCGGAAGATATGGGCGCAAATACTGACGCTAGCTTGCGGAAAGTATGAATCGACTTAATACTGTCTAGATATAGAATTTGTGTCAAACGTGAACGGCACTAGTTCATTGATTGATTAATCGAAGGAGAGAAAAACGGAGCATCGGTGCGTGCAGTCAATACAAAACACACATAACTGATTCTGAGACTAGATTCCCTCGCCCATTGGCTCAAAGTAGCCACAATGCCAGCTCTCTTTTAATTTGTAATGTTAGTAATTCACCCATCGAAGGCTAGAAAAAAATCAAATGAAAAAGCAAAAACACCACAAAGAAAACGACAAACTGTTAGAAACCCACCAATTTCACAACGACAAAGAAGAAGAGATGGCAGATGAAATGGATATTGACGAGGTCACTCGTGAGTAACTCTGACTAATGGTTTCAACTCAGATCTCATACTAACAATTTGGTTCTAATTTAAGCAACAGAAGAAAAACAGACGAAGAAAGTCGCCAAATCAAATAAGAAGAGATTCGAAGTGAGAAAATGGACAGCTGTTGCCTTCTGGTCATGGGATATTGTCGTTGAGACCTGTGCCATTTGCAGAAATCATATCATGGAGCCATGTATTGAGTGTCAAAACTCTGCAGACAAAGAGAACGAATGTACTGCTGCTTGGGGTGCTTGTAATGTGAGTATATTTGATTTCAAATCGATTTGCCATTGTTCACTAACTTTTTCGTGATAGCACGCTTTCCATATGCATTGTATTTCAAGATGGTTAAAGACTCGTAATGTGTGTCCTTTAGATAATAGAGAATGGCAATTTCAGAGATATGGTAGGTAATCATATCCCTCTTGATTCATCACCCATCAGACAAACGAACAGAGAGATAGAGAGAGTCTTCATTGTTTCTTAATACCTGTTATGATTCAGCAAACTCATACTTACAAATTGCATATCAAACTCCCTTCTTGATCATTCAGTCCTTCGGCAGCCCTCAGCTCATGCTGTAACTTTTTTCAGTTCTTTCATTATTGTTTCTCCTCGATTTGTTACTTTTTGGTTACTGTCTATCTACACTGAGAATTAATGTCATATTCATCTAAATAGCACAGAGCTTTCATTGTTTCTGTCGAATTCATATCTTATCCAGTTTTGTCAGTTGAAATCACTCTGTAGGACCGAAGTATCTCTCACTTCTAGGAAATGTTCCGATAGTAACTGCTGTTAGACACTCGTTATCGATCTCTTTGATAGCCGACACAACTTTTGAGTCATTTGTAGCGTGACCCCAGAACTCAATGAAGAAGACGTATTGCCATGGTTTGATCAGAGAGGGTCTTGATGTTATACTGGTCATATTTATCCCGTATTTTGACAGGACACTCAACGCTCTAACAAGAGCACCAGAATCGTTGTGTTCAACTGTGAATGCTAGTAGTGTAATGTATTGCTTTCCCTCAATGAATTTGGGTTGCTTCTTGCTCAATATCAGGAATCTTGTAGTATTATCCTTGACATTTTCAATGTTTTTATAAAGAATAGGAATGTTATGTTTTATAGAGGCATATTCGCTAGCAACAGCAGCAAATTTTGCACCAGATAGCGAGGCAATCTCTGCAGCTCTTGAAGTTGAGCTGCTATCAATCTTTTCCAAACTGGCACCAGTATCATTCATCCATTTGGTAACTTGACCCCAGGCTTGAGGATGGGAATATATCTTTTCAACTTGTGATATATCAGTAGCATGAGATAATACACAATGATGAATATTTACAAACTGTTCAGCGACAACTTTGATCTCTGATGGTGTTGGGTTCTCATGTGCTGGGATCAGCCAGTCCCTCAAAAGATCGTATGTGAATGTGACTTGACCATTTGTTGAGTTCTCAAATGGAACAACTGCATAGTCTACTTCGTCTTTGTCTAGTCTTTTGAAACAGTCTTTGAGGGTAAAACAGTTAGTGGCCATGATATAAAAAGATCTCATCAGTCAAGATACTTACCGTTGATACTCTTTTCAGCTATTATGTTCGCTTCTTGTCCAAATTGTTGTATCAGAGCCTACGGAGAAATGTCCAACGTCAGTAACTAATCTCACAATTGTCCAACCAAAAAAAAAAAAGAACTTGGGAAGAGGGAAAAGAAGATACATACTTGGTGGGTATACGTGGCTTCTGGACCCAAGAATGAAACCCTTGGTGAGTCTGAGGAAGTCATGCTTTGTGAGGTTTTTTCTAAAGCGGATTCTTCAACGTTATTATGAGTGTCATCGGTGGTTTTCAATTTTTTTTTCCCAGATATAGGCGGTAGATGATCTACACCATAAAAGTCACTCTATTTACACTTTGCCTTTTATTTATAGATATATGGCATGACAGTACAGCAGATTCTCAGTTCTCCAATGAGGAAGCCTCTTCAACAAGCTTATCGACACTGAAATCAGAAGATCCAGAAGTGAAGTCCCTCAAGAGTTGTAGACGACGTTTGGAGACCTCAGTATCGACTAAAGCACCATAGAATCTTTGGATATTTAGCAAGAGTAGTTGAGATTCCTGAACAGTCATTGCTGACTCCTTCTCCACAGTACCATTCATGAAAACCATCCCTTTTGAGTCCTTCAATTCTGTATGGAACATCAAACTGGTATGTGGTCTGGCGTATTCTTTATGGGTTTTAAATTCCAATAAGGTCGTAAACATACAGTGCACGGTATTTGGTCCAGCAAAACTCCATTGAATGTAATGCAATTCAACACCTTGCCCCTCTCTTGGCAATGGGAGCACAAAAATTGGGTTTTCTCTAGCATTCTTGTATAGTTTATCAAAAACCTCAGAACTAATGACTGAGATCAATGTGTCATCTTTATTTTGGAATCTTGCTCTCCAGATAAACTCGATTTCTTTTGGAGGTAATTCTTGTAGTTTGTCAACATCAACAAGTGAGGATAATGTCTTGTATGGTTTTTCAGGGATATCAGGACTTCTAGGATCTCTTACTTTCCCAATGTCCCTGGTTTTTTTTTGAGCCTCGATGGCTTGTCTTCTCTCATATTCTTCCAATTCTTTCAATGGGTCAATTTTGTTTAATTCCTTCTTTTTCTCCTCAATAGTGTCCTTGAGCTTCTCTTTCAACTCATCAATATTTTTGGCACCTAATTCTTGAGCTTTTTTTTCTAGTTTTTGACGGTACTGTTCAATTGGATCACTCTTGGTGCTTTGAATAAATCTGACATTCGTACAGACCGCACTTCTGGTTGAGGTGACGATTGGCGAGATGGACTTCAGGTAGCCCAGGGACGGTCTGACTCTTGAGTACATTGCAGCTATGTCGTCTGAAATAAAGTGGCAGATAGGAAAGACTGCTATGGAAGATTGAAGATCCAAGCCATGGAAGTCGACAATAATTCGATGAGAAAAGACCGGGTAACATACCATATAAACAATCAATATCAACATCTTTCGCTCCAAAAAGCTGTGCTCTGCTTCGTAGGTGATTCTGCGAGCCGTATACAGATGGTGGGCTGACGGAGGCAATCACAGAGATGCTTCTCCAACACCAAGAGTCCTCAGAAGAATTTGAGGAGAAATAAGTCTGGGTTTTTAAGAGACGATTGGAAAAGAGCTCATTGGAGATATAAAGGGACGTCACTCCCTCCAAGTCTCATTCCCATCAATGCACCCGTCAACACCATCCATACCCAGTCGAAGATAAGGCAATCAGATAGAAATGACAAAGCTTCTACAGTACGCGTTGATTTTCCCAATCATCCTTGGTGTCATACCTTTCATATACTCATATGTCACCATTTTCAGTTACCCTTCATATGATGGAACAACCAAAGGTTATTTATTGGAAGTTTCATTCACGGATATCAAATATGAGAACATTCACTGGGGTTCTTCAGGTCATCCAGTGAATCAGACCAATATCAAGTTAGATCCCATCTACAGGTTTGGTCTCTGGGGTTATTGTTCAGGAACAAATTTGATTGATTTAGATTCAGAAACTCAGGATACCTTCTCAAAATCAAAATGCTCCAATACTCAAATGAAGTATCAATTCAATTTAAGCGAAATCCTAAATAGTGGGTTGGTGCTTGAAGATGGAGAGTATACCATATACAACGATTCAGCACCTTATGCAATAGTTCACACAGACTATGCATCGTGTTTTAATGAGCTGTTAGCGGGATGTATTTTGTCAGGAGTTTTATTGATTTCTACGGTGATATTGTGTGCTTCATCTTTCTTGGCAGCAGATGGATATTTGAGATTGATATTGAGTGGAGGTTTGATTACCATTGGAATAGGAATTATTCAATGGGCTGTTATGTCGTATGGGGTAATGCATACTGAGAGTTCGTATAATGAGTTGGCTTCGTTGATCAATTCTCGCTCTGAAGTCCTGGGAATCACTGCAAAAACAGGTGAGTTACTTCGTTTTGGTTGGACATCAGCTATATTAGCACTCTTGTGCACAGCGTTATTGATTATTGGTGTGGGGCTGGAGTTTGTGGTGATTCAGAAACTTGATGATGACCTTGCTGGTGATATTCCAGGAAAATCCGTTGATGGAACCTTGGTCTAAAAAACTGTTCTACAAGTGACGAATCAATAGGCTTCAAATTATTATTTGTATACCTTTGAAGTTTGGTGGGCCTTCAAGCTTAATACTGTCCCTTTGCACACTGGGCACTACTATCCTAGATTTTCTGTATTTCTCACTGGTCTAGACCAACATTCCATAACCTGTTCCATATTGGCATACAACACGATAACTTGTTGAGGATTTCGACATGACATGATTTGTTCACACCCAACTTGACACACACTGTTCCCTGGAATGTTACAAGACTAATGAATGATACCTACTTTCTGTTGTGAAGAGATCAATCCCAAATTGGCACCAAGAGTTTTAAGATCGCAACCTCACCTTGTTGCAAAGCATTCCCAGCACTCAAGATAAGAGAGAGATATAATTCGGACCATGAGGCAATCACTCTCGTTGAACTGCTGCATGATGGTCTTTGATTAATGAAGCAGTGCCATGACTTTTGGTTTCTCCTTTGATCAAAATTAGTCTTGAGTTGGTGGATATTGTTCAATGATTTTAAGAAACTAGTTTGAATCCATATCTGCTGATTGATAATAGCCCCTATTGATAATGGGAGGCAATTCCATGCATATTATCTTAATTGTACTAGAATGTGAAACTCGATTGTATACACGAGCACAGTTTTTAGATCAAGTTGACGTTGACGAACAATAAATTGTAGCCAACGAGCATTCACTCGTGCAAGAACTTTTTTGAATGCGGATTCAAGACTCAAGAGTGATATCGAGCGCATGAAGCCCGGAACCAGAAGATGCTCAAAGATCACCTGCGCCATTCTCACCTAGTACTGGACTTATGTCAGGACTCAGGTGTCAACAATGCGGCTCATTTAATCACCACCAACGATCGGGAAGCATCGACGTGAACACTCTTGTAGGCACAGCAGCCAGCAGGAGGTAGTTAGAAACAACCCAATTGGAGTATTTAGCGTCAACTGTTGACTCTGAGATGAGGGTTCTGTCAACGACTAACGACTAACGACTAACGAGTAACAACCGATAATTCTGCCCGAAACTCACGAGCACTGCTCAGCCGCAGACTACGGGCAATCTTGTAGATCGATCTGAAGTACAAAGAGTTGTGATTGGTGGGAGAGCAGACGCAAGGTTATACTTTGATTCTGTAGCCCAGAAGAGGAAAGAAAATACGTTAAGGTCGTCCTTATCTGAACAATTGATATAGCTCTCTATAAAAACCATAAAGTCCCTTCAAATTCCGCTTTCTAAGCCAAGAAATATGGCACACTGCTGGCGTTGCTTGATCATACACACACAATGAAGAGCGTCTTGCAGAGGTCGCTAAAGATATCTCTGGCAATCCCATTCATCTTCAGTGTCCTATCAGTCAGTTTCTCTGCCGTCGCCTTATTCAAGACCCCTTCATACGAATCAAATTCATCAGATTATCTATTCGAACTAGATTTACAAAATGCCGACTTTGATAACATATATTACGTCTCTTCAAATCGTACCCTGAGTTTCACAGATCTGAATATGGATCCCATCTATAGATTCGGCCTTTGGGGTTATTGTTCAGGGTCTCGAGCCTACGGCTCAGACGATGCTGTCACCAGTGCTAATGTTAACTCTTTTGTCAAGGATGAATGTTCTGCTAAGAAAAAAAGATATCAACTTGACATACCCGATATCTTCACCAGTGCAGTAGTCTTGAAAGTTGGTGAATACTTCAATGTTAATCTCCCAGGAGGATTGGAATACACACATGTAAAGGAATCATTCAATGGATTATTTGCAGGGTTCATTCTTTCAATAGTGACACTTGCGACTCTTATCGTCCTGTCAGTTGCAGTTCATTTCTTGTCAACTGGACGTTCAAGAATCCTCTTGCATGGGATCAGCTCAATTACCCTTGCTTCAAGCTTCGCTCAATGGATATCTATTCTCGTTGGTGTTACCTATACGAACAAATCCGTCAATTCAATCCTGTCAGTCTTGAGTGATAACTATGGGACGCTACTAATTCTGGCCAAGAAGGGTCATTTCTTCCAGTGGGGCTGGTCCGCTATGGCTATGAGCCTGTTGTGCCTTGTTACACTGGTAGCAGCTTTGATCATCGACTATTTTGTTTCAAAAGACAATGACAAGGTCTTTCCAGCCAGTGAGGAAGTTGCGTCAGAGAACTGTGATGTGGATGAGAAACTGGAACCATCTTCAGCGTAACTCGCACCAAAGATAATGACTAATACACACGATTTTCAACTGGTTCAAAGTGAGAGTAGATGAAGTAGCAAGCCCAAAGAGAACCAACCTTTCTGCTAGACTACTGGGCAGTGTATTACTCTGTACCACCAGAATTCATTGTACCTGTATTTGCCAGTTCTGGCAGCACGCACGCCGATAAGAAGCCAAAAAGCCAGACAAGCGGACATACTATGACGGGCCAACTCTATACTCAGACACTCTTTTCATACCTTTACCAATCACCACTAACCAACAACTTATAAGAAGCCCCGGAAACGCGTGAAATTATTCAGCTGCATCATTTTTTTAACCGAGCGCGATTTCTATGAAAAAACAAAAACAAGGCAAAAAGTTATTTTCTTTTCATCGATTCGCATGAAATAGATAATACCATCTTTCATTGACTGGTTTCTTTGGTCTCTTCTTCTGGCATTCAGCTAAAATCATCGACAAGCAGTGTCCTTTCACTCTCCACTCTCATTTCACCTCCCTCACCGTACTTCCCTGTGTATTTTATTACTCGGTGAAGCATCATCAGCTAGGTACAGCCCGGATCACGATCCACGATCTCATATACAACTTCTATTTTCAGATACACAAAAACAGAGTGACTACCATCCTATAATCGACTGAGATGTCCTCTAAAGAGCACTCACATAGGTTTGAGGCCAATAGGAAGAAGATGACGAACTCCAGTCCCACCAAAAATAAGGCAAAAGAGTACCTGGATCATAAACCATTGCCATTACCTAAAACTAGAATCACGGGTCACGATGATGACGGAGATTTCGTGCATCAATTCACAAGAAATGATCTGAGAGAACTTATCCACTTGATCACTCAAGAACTCAAACTGAAAGGATCAAAAACTCCTTTATTATTATTGGCTTTCCGTCCCAAGGCCAATGATATCAAATTGATGGAATTCTTAGAACATGTGTTACCAGGGGGTGTTAGAGCTGCTCCAACTACAGTGATAGAATCTATCATACAATCAACTGATGAATTCACTCTGATATCTGCTCTGAAATATCTTTGGGCCCGATTGCCGATGAACTCAGTCATTGGATGGGACGCGTATGAATCTTTCAAGAAACTAGAAGCCAAGGAGAAGTATCCGAAAAAAGCCTTCTTAGAGTTCATGCCTCAATGTTTAACTTCCCCATCACATGCATCAATTGTTTATGACTTCTTAGATCTCATCGTGTCAATAGCTGCCAATGCTAAAGAAAACCAAATGAGTGGGAGAAAAATAGCCAAGATGGCTGGAATTTGGGCTTTTCATGGTTCACCACCAACATCCACAAATGGTTCCAGTAAGAAGAAGTTGGACTCAACTGACAACAATTCATTTACGGATGGTTTGAAAGCTTGGTTACCTGCTGCTGATGCGATGTTTCATCTCTTATTATCCTTCTTGAGATCAATGCTTCCTGATGAACATAATGTTAAGTTACAACTACCCAGAACATTACTGGCATTGTTGGCCAGTAATTCTTATCCACCTCCTGACTTAACTTACTCCTCTTCAACTCTGGTCAATGTTCCACTGGTTAGTATCAAATCAAATGTCTTGTCACATTCCCCTCTGGAGATGTTGAATAGAGTGCCTAAGGTCTTAACTTTCGATAATGCTAATGAATTTGAAGCTAAGGAGGATTTCGCATTATTAAAATCATTATGTAAAAATGATGAGAATATTTTGAATAAACTATCAACGGAGTCAAAGAGAATACTTCAATTGATGAGTGGGAATGCTGATAAAACGAAGAGCGAATCAAGTCTGAAACCAGGTTGGTCGATATTCAATCAGCACTTATCAGATGTGAATGACACACAAGTTTCTGTGTCAGTCTCAAGAGTCTCTATAGATGACTATTTCATTTGGACTTGGCTATCAAGTATATCGTTTGAAGAAACTGCTGCGAAGAAAAAATTATTTGGTAGATCTTTGATATCTGAAGTCGTCTTTGATGGGTTCAAAAAATGGATCATTATTGAGGAACAGCTTACTATTACGCCAGCTTTGAAGAATGCACTACCCCCTTTACCTGCAGTACCCAAGACAAGATCAACTTCCCAACCGCACTATAAGTCTCTATTGGAAGGTGAACCTATCATGCCACCAGAGCCAAAACCTAATAAAAAATCCAGGTCTAAACCAATGGCTCTTCAAGAAACTTCCTTGAATCAACAATACTCCACTCCCATCATAAAGAAACCATCATTCATGTCATCTTCCAAGTTCGGATTCTTGGATAAGAGGTATCATGTTAACAAAGACCTTAACTCGAATCAACCTAATACTCCTGCCCCGCTTCCAAAAGCATCACCTGTTCGAGAACCTTCTACATACTATGAACCTGTTGAATTACCAGAGATTGAAACAAATCAATACAGGTTGAGCATCCCTCTTGATAGTTTTGGTTTCGCTGATACTGATAGGGATTATGATCAATATCAGCAAGGAAGACAACAGTATGAGTATGATCAGAACAATGGGGTCAATCATGATGATCAGCAATATGAGTCACTGGCACCACCAACGCATAACCAGCAGTATAGATATTGGAGCTCAGATGACTCACCACAAGAAGTTTCACACCAGGATAATCATGCTCATAATCACATGGAAGAGATTATTGAACCTCAGTTGTCCCCACAGAGATTACAGGAGGAAGGATATAGAGGATCTATTGAGAATTTGTCAGATATGGTTGATCATATGTCTATGCAGGTGAAAAAAGTTGAGAATAGGCTTTCGACACATGGTGTCCATGAGCCAGTCAGCTACCGTGAGAAAGAAAAAGATGTTGATTTGCAGGAAGTTCATGGGTATAGTGCTGACTCGCAATTGGTCTATGATACCTCTTCAGGCCTTGGGAACAATGACCATAGTACAGGTAGACCAATCAGTCATCACAACCAGAGACTATCACCTCGAAGATCCCAGCACTCGGAGGTTATCTCGATCGAGTCTGAAGATTCCGAACCTCTCAAACATCCGTCTCCTGTGAAACCCGTGTTGGAACCAATCAAAACGGAAAGATCTCTTCCAAGAAGAAAACCGCCAACTGTTACTGGGAGTCCGATTGATAGTGCTTATAATGACAGTGAACCAAGTGCACAAGGTTCCAGTGTCTATGGTCCAATTCCTTCAACTGCTTATAACGCTGACAACTTCTCTTATGCTGTTCAAGGCGCAAGGACTAATATCCCACATGTACTAGAAGAGAAGGTATTACCTGCACCTCAAATCTCTGAAGACATACAATCGAGACATCAGTCTCCACGACACATTGAAAGTAGAGCCACTGTTCTATCGGGTCATGATAGTTATTATAGTGCTACTTCCTCATCTTCAAGAGTCAGGTATGAAGAATTTGAATCAAATCCAACTACTATTGATGAGGTTCCCGTTGTTCCCACCACTACTGCTTCTCCTAAGCGAGATTCAGTCTCAACTGGTCACAAAGGTTTCTACAACGAGAGTATAATTGACTCTTATGTTCAACACTCTGCTTCACCAGGTTCAGGGAGGGAGTACGAATCTCCACAGAACTTATCCCCAACCGATGCCTATTTCATTCCGGAGTCAACACTCCCTGAAGTTCCTATTCCAATTCCTGTTTCTAGTCGTTCACCAAGGCGTCGCTCTCCAGAGGAAGAACCACCTCTTCCTCAGCTTCGGATGGTCTCACCACAAAGAGTTACCCATAACGGTTCTTCCACTTCTCCAATCAAACCCGTCACAGAATCGCTATCTGAAACATCGAGAGGTCCATATGTTCAGGCGGACCCTTCTTCACATGTTGACTTGCAGCAATTCGACTCATCTTATGCTCCATCTCAAGACCAAAGTTTGAGTCCTGGGAGATATACGACCGATGGTCCAAGACAAAACCATAGCAATGCACATTTCCACAGTTCTAGTCCAAATAAGGGGGTTAATGAATTGAATACAACAGGCTCATCTCCAGGTCCCCAAAATTCACCTGCCCCAATAGCAACACCACAACGTCTTGCACCTAATGGTACACCATCACCTTCACCACACTACAATCATGTTCAAAATCCACCATATAATAGTCAGAATCAAAAGCAATTATCGGCACCATCGTTGTCTCCAGACAAGAGTATCCAAGGTTCTCCGTATAATGGGAGTGGTTATCCAGCTGCACCAAACGGTCAAAGTGGTCATATTATCACAAGCCAACATCAGAATAGACAATCACCGGGAAGTGCACCATACCTCAAAGTTCCTCATACATTGGGGAATCAGCAACCTTCCTCATCCAATAATGGTGTCTCACCTCAACATGATCAATCATTGAGTCCAATGCCAAATAGTAGAGGAAGGTCGCCTCAAGGGAACAGACAGCCTAGAGCACCAGAGACTGGTCCTCCATCAAATAAGTACCCCCAGCAAAGTCTTCCACAGCAGAAACACCCACAACAGCCTATGCCAAACAATTTCCCACCCCAACAGAACGTGTATCCTCCTAAGCAGAATGGATATCTTCCTCCACAAAATGGGTATCCTCCTCAACAGAATGGGTATCCTCCTCAGCAGAATGGATATCTTCCTCCACAAAATGGGTATCCTCCTCAACATAACGGGCATCCAGCACGACAAGGTGGTTATCCACCCCAAGTAGGGTATGTTCCACCACAGGGTTATCTACAGAAGCCACACGTTCCTCAAAACCAATCTATGCAATATCCACCACAAGGCTATCAACCACCACAAGGTTATCAACCAGCGCAAGGATATCAACCACCACCTCAAGGTTATTATCCACCTCCTCAACAATGGTATCCGCCTCCACAAGGATACGGGCATCCACCTTCTGTCAACCCCCATAAATCAAGACCAGGCCCACCTGATAATAGTGCGTTGAATGGGATCCCTGCTGGTACATCAATGAATAAACTGCATCATCGACCAAACGATGCAGGGGCAAAGAAGAACCTTCGTGCAGCCCTGACTCAGGGTGATTTTGGTATTTGATTTCCATATAATCAGATTTTTTTATAGACAATCTACTGTACTCTCATCATTTAATGCTTCATGATTCACAAATACGTTTAGGTAGCTACTTTTAGATGAGGTAGATCGAATTCAAGTAGACAAGAGCATTGACGGCTACAAAACGTGATCCCATCTGAAGTACGGTCGTTAATTCCGGTAAATATATATATAGTGCTACAGAACATCACTTATACAACGATATTAAATATTGGGTTGCTGCAGCTCGTAGACGTTCGCCAATAACATCGACTGTCGATGTAATTAGATAATGATATTAGGCTTTATGAGATCATGACTCATGAGCTATGGGTTTCTGGAGAACAGGCCTTGATTGACAGCTCAGATAAGAATTGGGAGGTGTGATTTCTTCATATATTCCTCCTACAGCAGATACTAGATAACATACTGTTCTCAAGTTCTTATCGGAAAAACAGCCCGCTGATTGTAATTAATTTTCCTGACGCGTATCGCGACGTGCAGAGAATTTAATCAAATTCACGTGACTTTTGTTTACATTTAGCAGATGGCATAAAAATAATCTACACAAAACAGAAAATAAACAATCTGGCAAATCCAGCGGTGTTTAACTCCTATTTAGTACCAATATAATTTCAAACAGAAACCAGAAAAATATTCTATAAGAGGTCAGCAAAACCCAGGTTTACCTTGTTTTGGATCGTCTGAAATTAAAGATCTCATAAGCTAATAGTCATTGAGACACATTCCCAAGATGTCTAAAAGATCAACAAGAAGACACAATCAAACTCTTCAGCTGGGCACCAATAGCAATGCCAAATCTATACGCCAAAAACCATTATCACCTCCTGTATCACCACAATCAAAGGTCATTAAGCTATCTTCATCCTCCTCCTCCATCCAGGTTCTGCTGAGCAAAAAGCCACTCAGCACGGGCCCTCCTTCACCACGCCAAGAGGCTGCAGATCACACCCAGTGGATGACAATCAATGCAAATCCAGGAAAGGTCAATAAAGATTCAATCGTCAGTTTCTTGAAGAAATACAGATTTGACTTGGGTCCAAAGACCAGAGGTAAGAAGTCATCTCCAGTCAAACAGAGACATACCAATCCAGATGACAGTGCGAATCAAGACATCACTTCAAGTTCCCCCGTTTCGGACGGGAACACATATTTTAGAAGACTGCCATATGAGACAAGGTCAAAGACAGTACCTACTTCTTCAGAAGAAATACCAAATAGAAGAACCCAATCACCAAGAAAGAAATTGAGTTTCAGTAACAGTAGTGGATCCACTGGCAAGAGCTCAATAATTGACCAAGACCAGTTTTTGAAGAACGGTACCGTTCAGGACGTCCATGACTCAGATGCTGCTTCCATCCCAAACTTTCAGCCTGACATGTCGACTATTAGGACCACTGATCTAGAGGGAGCATTGAAGAGAATTGGATTCCCTATTAATAAGAGCTTGAAAGCAGATCATGGGTTGGACAAACTTGACTCTAAAGAGATGATCATATCCAGTACGTTGAAGTTGACACCTGATCAGTACCAAGATACCTTAAGAAGATTCTTTGCTGAGAAGGCCAGAAAGACATATCTAAAAACAACTTTCAAGAAAACAGATGCACAAAAGGCCTGCAGAATTGACGTCAATAAGACATCCAAATTGTATGAAATCTTTCAAAGATGTGGCCTTCTTGAGGATAAACTGTACCAGTGATTTGAAGTGATGTATTTGTTAGGGTGTACGGATTTGTGAGGGTTCTTATTATATAGATATGGTTTGGGTTTGAGTTTAGCAAGGTAAGCTTTTTTGGTTTTTGGTTTATTGCTTCAGGTCATAAGGGATCTGGGTAAGGGTTTCTTCTTTATGTATGACGATTGTGGACGTTTCTCCACTGTTTCGATGTTTTGATTGTTTCAGTAGGATGATTTTTAATAATAATAGACAGAGTTGTAGTTCCCTAACGAGTAACCCGGCCTTTACTAAGGAAATATTAAGCAGCGTGAAATAATCGATTCAACCGTAGAACAACCTCAGTGTTAACATCAAAGCACCATTAAAACCTTGAAATATGGCAAAGACAAAGATCGTGACGCTCAGACTACCGAAGGAGGTACTCGGAAACTTCATTGTTGATGAAGTGACACCAAAAAAGAGAGGCAACAATAAGAAACCTACCATTGAGGTATCGACACCAGTGAAAACGGAAAACAGAAGAGGAATCCCTCGATCCAATCAAAAATTAAGCAGTACGAAAGGTGACGCTTCCCCAGCCACTGAAAGTCCAGAACCAGAGAATACCCCTATAACGATAGCACCGGCTTCTTCTAATGCCAAGTCGAACCTGTCAACAAACCCAGTTATCACCAGTGCTACACCAGTTACCACTTCGACGGCTGCAGCCACATCCAATTCTACTACCACCACGTCTTCTGATACGTCGAAGAAGCTAGACAAGAGTGGGACGCAATCGAGAAGGTGGACGAAGAAGCCCCTTGTAATTCAGAATTTTACTGGTTATACTATAAATTTCAAATCATGGACTGGAGATAGAAAGATCAACGAAGCAGAGCCACAAAAACAGGAGGAAGGGGACGCTGACAATGAAAATGGAGAGGTAAATGAACCAACATCGATCAGGATAAATATGAAGCTGAACAATAAGAACCTAGATCTAGTAAATGATCTGGATCAATCCAGCGCACCCTCACCTTTTGCTGATGATATCTCTTCAATTGTGAGCACTCCTGACATCTCCCGAGTATCCACCCCGGTTCCAGAATGAGGAAAAAGTCATACAAACTTCATTTCCATTGCTCAAGCATAATTAACTGCTGCTCCTACCTCAATATAGGTTTCATGATTACATAGTGTTCATGCTTAATAGAATGTCGGCGTGGATTCTAGAGAGGTTTGGTCTGCTCTGCTGCATACGTTACGTAGGTAGTACTGTAAAGAAAGAGCGGTCTCTGAACAAATAAGTGATGAGAAGAGAACATCACATATCTCATACCATAGCATGAGATCCGAGGGTACACCGGATTTCCCGATACGACTTTCAAAGGGAAGATAATAAACTGCAATCTCTTGTCTCTCCAGAGCTGTGTAGGAATTGGCAGATTAGTTGACCAAAGAGATACTGCTTGTTGCTGAACAACTGGGAAAGCTCTAGAAAATGCTCTCAATCCTATACATATAAACGTACTTCAAGGATCTAAGGCGATTACCAACAATGGCAAAACTTGGCATAGCTAATCTAATAGCAGCAACCACTCACAAGCAACAATATAGCACCCTGCCGTCAAGCATCGAGCTCACAGATGACCTTGACGCTAGGCCACGCAACGATAACCTCGGTGGCCCATTAGATCAAAATGATGAAGAAGAAGATGAAGAAGATCAGGATGATGATCTAAATATTTTGGATGAGAGCATACTAAATACAGACGACCCCTCAATTGAATTGAATCATTGGAGGACCTGGGCTCTAACAACGTTCTTTGTTGTTTTGTTTGCTGGTACAAACCAATTCTTCACCCTTAGGTATCCAAGCCTAAAGATAAGCTATCTCATAGCACAGATTTTAGCCTACCCTGTAGGTCTATCCCTGGCAACCTATTTACCAGATCGAAGATTTGAAAACACTTCATGGTTCAACCTAAATCCAGGTCCATACTCACTAAAAGAGCACGGGATTTTGACAATTTGTGTCTCACTAACTGCATCTGCTCCTTATGCCACTGAAATTCTCATTGCTCAATCCCAATTCTACAAAAGAGATTTTGGAGTCTTATATCAGTTGATTCTAGTTTGGACTACTCAATCTCTTGGATATGGGCTTGCTGGCTTAACGAGAAAGTTTCTTGTCAATCCATCATCCATTACATGGCCCCAGACTTTGATCAATGTTGCTATTTTTGAAACATTACATGGACGTAACAAAGTGGATAATGGGAATTGGAGATTCTCAAGTTATCAGTTTTTTATGATCTGCTTCATCATCTCATTTGCATGGTACTGGGTTCCAGGATTCTTATTCACTGGACTGTCGTACTTCAACTTTGTGTTATGGCTTCCAAAACTACGGTATAATTTTTTTGCAAACTTCCTATTTGGTGTTAAAAGTGGAGTTGGATTGATTCCTATCACATTTGACTATACGCAAGTATCCCAGGCTGTTTCAGGATCAGTATTTGTTACTCCGTTTTGGGTGGTAATGAATACTTATAGCTCCGTTGTTGTGTTTTTCATGATTCTTCTTTCAATTCTCTATTTCTCAAATGTTTGGAACTCAAAATATCTTCCTGTGATTTCCACTTCTACTTTCGATAAAGAGCAAAAACATTACAATGTTACAAGGATATTGAATGAGAATTTCACGATCAGTCAGGAAAAATATGAACAATACTCTCCTCTATACATTCCGTTCTCCTATCTTCTGAGTTATGCATTGAGCTTTGCAGGGGTTATTGCAATCTTCGTTCATACCTATCTATATCATGGTAAAGAAATTTGGAGGAAGATCAGAAATATTGATGGTGAAGGTGATGGAGATAAGGAAGATATACATGCAAAACTGATGAGCTCATATGAAGAAGTACCTGATTTATGGTATTTATTGCTCTTCGTGATAGTTCTTGGATTGTCTTTCACCACAGTAATATTCTGGGAAACGGGATTACCGTGGTGGGGACTCTTGCTAGCTATCTCAATCAGTATTGTAAACTTCATCCCTCAAGGTATGCTGGAAGGTATTACGAATCAAATGGTTGGTCTCAATGTGATCACCGAGCTGATTTGTGGATATATGTTACCTTATAGGCCCATGGCAAATGTTCTGTTTAAGATTTATGGGTTCATAGTTATGAGACATGGTCTTAGTTTCACAATGGATTTGAAACTTGGGAGGTATTTGAAAATTCCACCAAGATTACTGTTTTGGATCCAACTGTGGTCAACATTTGTCGCTGGTCTTACTACGGTTGGTGTACAATACTGGATGACGCATAATATTGAAGATATTTGCGAACCGTATCAGGCTGATGGATTCATTTGTGCTGGTGGACGAACAATCTACAATGCCTCCATAATATGGTCGCTACCAAAACATCTATTCTCTCCAGGTGAAAGATATAATCCTTTGATGTGGTTCTTCCTTATTGGTCTAGTTGTTCCCTTCGTAACCTTCTACTTACACAAGAGATGGCCTCATAGATGGTATGGGAAAATCAACTCGCCTGTTTTCTTCTCTGGTCCTGGAAATATCCCACCTTCGACACCTTATAATTATGGCTCTTACTTTCTTTGTGCCTTGTCCTTGCATTACCTCAGAAAGTTATATCCCAACTGGAGTCGAAAGTATAGACTAGTTCTTGGAGCCGCGATTGAGTCTGGTGTTGCATTGGCAGTTGTGGTGATTTTTTTCGTGTTCCAGTATCGTGGAATCCACTTGAAGTGGGTTGGGAACTCTATCTGGAAAGATACTTTGGATTATAAAGGGGAACCAATGATCAAACTACAAGATGGGAAATCGATTCCTCAATGAGCCTGAGATAGTTTAGGAGACTGGTATTCGTATTGGTTAAATATGGAAATTTTGATCACATTGAAACAATGGCTAGTGTAGCAACTAAAGAAGCAACTAGAAGTTTTGAGATTGGTTCAGCGTATTGTTGAACACCAGCTGATTTTTTGTCACCTGAACCACTTGAACTTGTGGAAGTGGCAGAAGCTGCAGCAGCAGAACCAGTAGCAGAGGAAGTACTAATAGCGGTAGAAGATCCACCTTCAGATAAGCTTGCATGATCTGGAGAGGAGTCTAGTTCTCTCGTGGAGGTGTAGTTACCACTTTCGGTCAATTCAAGATCATTGATGTATGAGCCGTCCCAACAGTAATCAGAGAAACATTTTTGACATTCATCAGATTGAGTTTCATTGGCACGTTCTTGGGAACGACGAATAATAGCGCAAGAAACACATTTTTGCCAGTCTGGATCAATGGTCAAGTTATATCTTGAAGCAACTTCGAAACCGTTTTGAATCATTGAGTCTCTAGCTTCATTGGTATAAGTCATTTTGAAAGTTGAGGTGTTGGACCAGAAATCATATGGGGTGTTTGCAATGTAAACAACTAATGGTGGGATAGTTGCAAGATCAGTCAAATTACTTGCATCACAACCGAAAAAAGTTGGTTTGGTGGTCAAGTTATAATGAAGGAATGTATCTTGACCGGGAACATATGGGAATGAGGTACCATTACCTTGGTCATAGAATTGACGTTCGTAAGTTTCAACCAAAGAAGCACCATTAGGTAAGTAATCATCAGTATCAGCACTGTTATCAAAAGCAAAAATGACATCAACATTACGTTCTGGTTGTAATAATGGAGCCAATGGAACGTTTTGATTATCCTCACCACCATCAACCAAGTATAAGTATTTATCTTCAACAATTGTTTTGATTTTAGCATAATCAGTTTTGTAGAATGGATTTGGTTCATAAATGGCAATATCATCATAATCTTCACTCAAATCTTCCAAGAAATGCTCGATAATGTTATAAACAGCACCACTTAATCCAGTGGTATTCAATTGAAGGATAAATTGATTGAATAATGTGGATGAGGTACCAAGAACGAAGCCCGCATTATCAAACCCAGCAACACAAACATCTTCATCGACTGGAACACCAGCTGAAACGTTAGTTCCCATATATTTCAAATCAGTGAATGCATATAAAGATGGATCCCAAGAACCAAGTTCAAAAGGATTGATTTCAAAAACAGTGGAATTGAGGTTGATGATAGAGGATGTTGGGGTTCTACCATCGGCAACACTGATTGGGAAAGGCATTGATCCATTCTTGAACACTTCGTAGTCTCTTATACTGGAGAAAGTCAGGCCTTCAGCACCGTTGTTGTCAGTGCCAAAGAACTGATATGCCAAAGCTCTACCCCAAATATCAGTCAAAGATGTGTTGAATCCAGCAGCTTTTTTGGCATCAATAGCATCATCGATATCGTCCCATCTATTGGCAGTCTTGAAGATGTTCCAGCCACCGCTTGAATAGATGGAAGTCTTCAAATTCCAGATATCATCACCAGCGATAATGTCCTGAACTGATGTCCAGTTATTCAATGCAAGGGTACCGGTTAGCCAATTACCACCAGAAAGACCGGCCAAGTATGTAGCTGATTGTAACAGACCACCAAGACCATGGGACGTAGCACCCGTAGTTCTGTCATCCAAGGCACTGATTTGACCAGCACCACAGAGCATGGCACGGTAACCACCACCAGAGAAGGCTAAACCGATGTTAATGGAGGAGTTCAAGGAGTCGAAGAAATCATCAACGTCAAAGTCGGCTAGATCTGCACGCTCTAAAAATTCTTTCAGAGCAGCATCTGTGACGTTGTGTCTGATGTCTAACCATTCTGATTCAGAGTCACTGATGGTGGTGGCAGCTCTGACGAAGTTCAACGAGTCACCGGCAGTTGTTTTGGCAGGGCAGGAGACGTTTCCTGGGGCATAGCCACCAGTAGGGGACCAGGCTTGGACTGCCACGATGAGACTGGCAGCGAGGGCCAGGTTGTTGGAGAGTCTCATTGTTGTTCAGCAGCTGGCAGGATCAGAACAAGTCAACGGGAATTATATAGTGGAAAATGTGGGAATCGAATAGGTGGTTTCTAAGAATAGCGAAGAGTAAACAAGGTGGAGATACCTGAATCTGCGACGTCGCAATGTGGTTTCTTAAAAGAGTGGATTTTCAGATCTTGGAGCTTGAATCTGTGGAAGAATAACCAACTGCGATTCGGCTGGCTCTTTGTCCTTGTTTTGGTGATTTGAAGGCAGAACTGGGTTTATATAAGATCCTGAGCGACGTCTGTCACTTAATTCAACTGAAATTTGATCAAAGTGGGCTCAATTTTTTTTTCTTCACTTGTATATCCGTCCGCTGCTACTTATAATAGATCAGTGATGATCGGCAGAACTGGGTAGTCTAATCCGTGAATCTTGGTTGTTGGACAAGAGGCCCGAGGACGACGATGCTCATCGCTGTAGCAAGCTCTAGAGCCGGCACTTTTCACAGCTGATACAAGGCAGTGGTGTATTATGACACAGCCCGAGGGACTTCTGCTCAGTGCTCGGTCCTCGGTGTTCGGCCTTAGTGGAACTGGATCAGCAATTTGAACACAAATACTCTGGTTTGAAGCTGAGAATGGGGAAGTTTACCTCACACCATTTCACGATACTGAAGAGGCCATCTACCTGACAAAAAACAACACCAGACTTACAAAAATACTGCCTGAAACGCGCTTTAAGTATGCTCATACCAGTCGCTTATATAATAAACACTGGCCCTACCAATTTACCATATTTTTTCTTGTTTCCGATGCCTTGTTTTGATCTATACAATGACCATATTGGGCGTTCAAACTGGACTGTTGTTTGGCGTTGTTTGGGACGAGCTGGGTTCGACTGAAGAACTGACATGTTCGAAAGGAACGTCCTGAGAAAAGCGAGATCCTCGGGCTACAAGAAGCTCCAGAGGCTTCTGGATAGGCATTCTTCTGAGCTGCGACAGAAAGCCAAAATAGCCTCTTCATCACCGATAGATAAATACCCAATAAACTGTCCATGTTACGATAACAGTGATTCAAAAGAGACGAGGAAGAGAAAGAAGCTCCACCCAGAAGAGACTTATGAACTGTGGCATCTTGAAAAGAACATCAATGAAAACATCGAGGCATTTATCGGGACAGAAGAAGACGATAAGAAGAGGAAGAAGAAGTTAAAGCTCGAAGGGGATGAGTACTTCTCAAGACGGCCCGAGAGTCAACTAGATTCATGTGAAGGGACGACTGGAGATGAACAGGAAGAAGACGATGAAGAGGATGAAAATGATTATGATTCGGATGACAAAGAAGATCTCGAGAAAGTTTTGAAACCTGATTCATTAATGAATTTTGCCAAAATTGGGTTCCTCATCAAAACTGCAGGTTTGGAAGTTCTACCTTATACAAGCCCAGAGTCTCGTACAGAAAATGTAACGGGGTCTTTATTAACAAACAAACTATCATACTCTAGAAGACATACAGCTCTATTGACTAAGTTAATGCATATCAACATTTTGAAAAAAAACTGGAAGACTGCTTATAGATGCTTTGCTATGTTGATCAGAATGAATTTTGTTGATATAAGATCCATCTGGCCCATTGGTTTGGAGATTTTAACAAGATTATCAGAGGAAGAATTCATAAAGAGAAACGCTGAAGATGAAATCACGTTTGATATCAAATCCGATTTAGAATCCACAGTTTCCAAAGATGAACAATTCTTGAACTGGTTAGAGTCTTTCTATCCTATCAATATCACGATGAAGCTGAACGACGTTTCATATAAACCTTTCCCATATAGGGTGGGAACTAAACATTCTCCACCTCTGTTTGTCTTGACTTTAATATGGACGCTGATTATGAAGAAGAAATTCAAAGCTGTTAATGATAAATTGACTGAACTCTTGTCGAGAAGACCCTATATAAATGAAGGTATTTATTACTTTCTACAAGGGTTCTCATATCAACTGGAGGCATCAATGTTGTCTAAAAGGGCAGGTGAAATGGATAAACAAACCATTGAGAAACTCTTGTTTGACGCTCAAAAGTTTTATGATCAGGCCAAGTCAAAAAATGTTGCATTTCCTCAAAATTTGATGAGAACCGAACTGGATCTGGTCAAAGCAAGAATTGCAGAAGATATTGAGTTTGGTAGAGATATACGCCCTGTGGACTATTTCAACGACTTTGATGAAAGATATGACGACGACGACAATCTGTTTGTTAAAGAGTCTAGGAACCCCGATAGTGATCCTGAAGAATTTGATGAGAGAACAAGAGAAAGATTTGATGAGTTTGACGATTGAGCTACTTGAATATCAATATTGCATAAAAGACATATGATGGTTTCTATAATTAGGAACGAGTCATAATGTCGACTTAGAGACAAAAAAAGAACAAAAGCATAAAATCATTATCGTAATTAGCATAAAAAGAAACAAGTTCTGATCAAAACATACATGATCAACACCTAATAATCAAGACTATTCCCGTAGATTCTTTTCATAATTCATCAATTCTCACTGGATCAACAATCGGGTGGTGTGAGACTTTCAACACTATTGCTTTTCTAGTGCCATTCAAATTCAATTCATATTGATTCCCATCTAACGATCTATTCGAAAGCCTTAATAATGTCCAATCAGGTGGGACTAATGAACCTGGTCTCAATACCAGAGCATTTGGATCATGGGTTCTTGGGTGTGATGAGGTGGTATGAGTATTAAGGGTTCTTGTGAGGTTGATGGTTAGAGTGGGTGAGACTGCAGAATGATGTGTGTTGATCGGATTAATGGGTTGTTGATGTTGTTGCGTTGGAACATCATGACGTTCATGCAAGTCAGGTACAGGCAGATGTTGGTGCGTTGCATTAGGAGGCTCTGGACGATGCTCTGGTTGTGGTTGTGGTTGTGGTTGTTGTGGTTGAGGTTGTGGCCGGGTCTGCTGATTATTGTTACCAAAGACAGGCGCTTTACACATTGGACACACTTGAGATCTTGCAAACCAACCCTTCAGACATCCCAGATGAATAATGTGACCGCAAGACAGTTTCTTTGGATTCAGTTTATAGCCTGGAGAAATTCCCTCTGTGGTCATATCCTCCAAACAGATGATACATAGATTATGTGTCTCATCTAGATCTTCATCCACTGCATTTGGTAATCTCGAGTCCAGCTCTTTGGCAGCTCTTTGATATCTTCTAAACTCCTTGATTTGTGTAGCCATACTGATGGTATTAAAGAAGAGGTCCTTAAATAAATAGATTGGGAATCTATAAGGACCAATGAAAGTGAAGAGTAAAAATACCTGAATAGATAAAGTCAAAGCAGTATGGGCAATTCCCAAAAGCTTCATATAGTAACTTTTGTCCTCCATTGAGTCTTCATCAGGATGTGATCTCAAATAGAAAAGCTCCCATGTGTTCAATATGATTTTACCCGTTTGTAATATCAAATCTAAAAACAAAGTAACGAACTCAAACCCAAAAGCAAAATAAACATCTGGGTTTCTTCCAAAACAATATTCAGCACATGAATAGACCAATTTGAAATCAACGTATAGCAGCAAAACCAATGTGACCGTGTTTCTTGTTAAAATGACCTGACTTGGTCGGGTCGCATTTTGGAATATAAATTCAAATCGATCTTTGAGAATCCAATGAAACACTTTCAAAAACAACGAGAACAAAGTCAATATCCCAGGTATCAACAAAAAGTCGTTACTGAACATAGTCAAAGCAATCAAACTGTTGATAACGGTGAATCTTGAACGCTCATAGATTCTTTCAATTTCGATAAGTCTTAAATCACCAAACAGTAATCTCTGGAGCCCTTTTCCTATGATCAGAGCCAGTGACACAAGCCAGTTAGCTAGTATTATGATGCTGACACCTTCACTCAACTTGACACCAGCAGCATAGAAAGTAGGACTCTCTTCGAGCATGGTGTATATGGTTCCAAGTGCTAGCCAATTGCTTATCTAGCTCAAGAGTTAGTATGACGGAAAAAAGAGCAGGAAAAACGTCCAATGAGAACTTACAACAAAGTATATGGCGAACTGGACAGTATGGGACACCATCGCATCAAAGTCAAGGCAGTTCTTCCGGATAAGGCGATGTTTCTGCTGAGTGGAGCTGATTTGGAAACGTAATGATTTATTTAATAACAGCAATTCAACAAATTGGCGCGAAAATTACCTCACCGATCATCGAATTCTCATCACGATAAATCTTCAGCCTAATCAACCGCTGCGAAAAGACTTTCTGGCTCTTTGTTAGCGGCAGAATGAGTGGGATTGGCCTGAAGCTGGGCTCGCTTCTTCTTCGGACAATTGCCAAACCGATTGCGGTACGTCTGGCGTGTATTTTAAGGTCCATATTACCAGAGACATAAACTAACCAGGATTAAGAACGCTGTGAAACAGCAGGCGAAAGAGCATGAAAGTTTCAAAAAAGTGTGCATTTCCATAGCACAGACCATACATAAGACAGACGTCTCACTCAGAATGAAACTCTTGGGTGAGAAAGGTGCAAAAGTACGTCCGTTGAACGATAAAAAGGCCATAGAGAATGGTGCTACTTTTTTATCCGAGACATTCATATTCTCTGTTGCTGGAGGTCTCATAGTATTTGAGTCTTGGAGACAGAGACAGAAGACAATAGAACGTCGCGAGAGCGTGGCTGATGACATAAAGACTCTACAATACGAGATTGAATACCTCAAGAAGAAGTTGAAGGAGTACAACGTTAGATTGGACGATTATGTTCCTCCAAAGGAGTATTATCCATCTGTGTTGAAATTGGACGGTGATGGAAACGACGCTAGTGCCGTATTAGAAAAGAAAATAGGGAAACTTGATGCTAAGATTGAAGAACTAGACAAGAAATTGACGGTCCATGAAAAGGTAGCAACTACAAGCCCTGCACCATCGGAAAACATGACTGTTGAAAAGATCAAATAACTGTACATAGATCTAGACCAACGATCGATGAAAATTACAAGGCTGCATGAATTAGATATCATAAAGAAAACACTTTCATATAGTATACATAATAAAACAGGAAAGAATTGCTTAAAGACTAACCAATCTCTCATAAAATTAAACAAAAAAAAAAGACGACCGATACCATACACACCCACCAACATCTCAGAATAATATACTGTACAAAAGAATAACACTAATCCAACCAGTCATCACTTTTGATCCTTATCTTTGGCTTGACCAAAACAATTACCTCTAGTTCAAAATCTATTTGTGTGATTTTTTCTTTTCAACTTTCAATAGCAAAGCCTGAGATTAAAGTGATCGTTAGTAAACAATAACAACCTAAGGGGGGAAAATGCAAAAAAAAAGATGGATACATACTTTGTTGATATGTGGCAAAACACCACCATAAGCAATGGTTGCTTTGATCAGGGTATCTAATTCCTCATCACCTCTGATGGCCAATTGTAAATGTCTTGGGGTGATTCTCTTAAGTTTCAAATCTTTGGCAGCATTACCAGCCAATTCCAAGACTTCAGCAGTCAAATATTCCAAGACAGCAGTCAAATAGATGGCAGCTATGAAATTAGTGTTAGTACAAAAGCCATTGAAATGGTTGGTTATTGTAGATGTGGAAGATATACGTACCTTTGGCACCAACACGGATCTTATGTTGAGCGTTACTTTTCAAGAATCTTTTGACTCTTCCGACTGGGAATTGCAACCCAGCTCTGGCTGAGTGCGATTGGGATCTGATACCACCATCTTTGGCTCCTGATTTACCTTTACCACCGTGGACTTTACCTGACATTTTCTTGTTTTTTCGTTTTCGATGCTTTTCGTTGTTATTGTTGTTTGTTTACAAAAAAGGAATTCGATTTTCACTTTTTTTTATGGCGCCTCCCAAAAATCGCGCCAAGTTTCTGCGACGAAAAATAAACAAAGCGTTTCCATGACAACAGGAACGTCGCTCCAACCTCTTACATAATCATTACTTCAGTTGTTTGATCATTCATTTCAACTTGGCTTCTAATTATATACAGGATGAGTTTTCAGTTATGTGCACTAGTCTAAGGTGAGAGACTAGAACATACCACCGCCCATACCACCCATTCCTGGAACTTGTGGAGCACCTGGAGTTGGTTCTGGAACATCAACGATGGCACATTCAGTGGTGGCCAATAAAGATGCAACACCTGAAGCATCAACTAAACCACTACGAACAACCTTCAATGGATCAATGATACCGGAAGAGATCATATCGGTGTATTCACCTTTAGCAGAGTCATAACCTTTGTTGAAGTCTTCACCATATTCATCAACGATCTTACCAACAACAACTGAACCTTCTTCACCAGCATTTTCAATGATTCTTCTGGCTGGTTGAGTGATTGCTCTTCTGATGATGTCAACACCTAATTTTTGGTCAAAGTTATCGACTTTGACATCTTTTAGGATTCTTGAGGCTTTCAGTAAAGCGGTACCACCACCTGGCAAGATACCTTCTTCAACAGCAGCTCTAGTAGCATTCAAAGCATCGTCATAACGATCTTTCTTTTCACCAACTTCAACTTCTGAAGCACCACCGACTTTAATCACGGCAACACCACCAGATAATTTAGCTAATCTTTCTTTCAATTTTTCTTTTTCGTATGATGAGGTTTCATCTGAGTTTACAGAAGATTTGATTTGTTCAATTCTCTGTAGGATATTTTCTTTTGAACCTTCACCGTTCAAGACAACAGTGTCTTCTTTGGTAATGGTGATTGAGGCAGCTGAACCTAGTAATTCTGGAGTACAGTTTTCAGGTTTTAAGTCCAATTCTTCATTGAAGACGGTACCACCGGTTAAGATAGCAATATCACCAAGGGTGTTTTTCTTGTTGTCACCGAAACCTGGAGCTTTAACAGCAGCAACGGAGATTTGACCTCTGATTTTGTTCAAGATACAAGCAGCTAAAGCTTCACCATCAATATCTTCAGCAATGATCAACAATGGTCTTCTAGCTTTGATAGCAATTTCGAAAGCTGGTAGGATATCACTGATTTGAGAGATTTTCTTTTCGCTCAAGAGGATCAATGGATGTTCCAATTCAGCTTTACCATTTTTGGTGTTGGTAACAAAGTATGGAGAGATGTAACCTCTGTCAAATCTCATACCTTCAGTCACTTCTAATTCATCTTCCAAAGTTTTACCTTCTTTGACGGTAATGACACCTTCTTTACCAACTTTTTCCATAGCAGAGGCTAATAATTTACCAATGTGAGAATCACCATTGGCAGAGATAGTGGCAACTTGGGCAATTTCAGCACTAGTGGTGATTTCTTTCTTGTTCTTTTGTAGGAAGTCAACAACGGCTTCAACAGCAGCTTGAGAACCTCTTCTCAAGTCCATTGGGTTACAGCCAGCAGCAACATTTTTAACAGATTCAGTGAAGATGGCTCTACCTAAGACAGTGGCAGAAGTAGTACCATCACCAGCACTTTCATTAGTTTTTGAAGCAACTTCCTGTAAAAGTTTGGCACCCAAGTTTTCGAATTTATCTTTCAAAGTGATTGATCTGGCAACAGTAACACCATCTTTGGTAATTTTTGGAGAACCGAAGTCTTGCTCAATCAAAACATTTCTACCTTTTGGCCCTAAGGTAACGGAAACAGCATCAGCTAAAGTTTCGACACCTTTTAACAAGGCAGCTCTTCCTTCGACACCAAATTTCAATTCTTTGTGGGAAAGGTTTCTTGCCAATGACAAGGCTTGTTTCTTCAATTGTGGACGAGTAGTGTTCAACATTTTGCAGGACAGATTTCTTACGTTTGAATGAAGACTATAAGGATTGAAACTTTTAGAAAAGTGGATGATTTTGTAGTTCGGGAAAGATTTTGCTAGAATTTTCTACGGGGTGTTTGGATGTTGCATACAATAAGTCATCTGATCTAGTCATCAATCACCAAATTCACCACCTTCTTTAAGAGAAGGGTGGTATCTAACAGCCTCAAATTGGAAAGCTATTCTAGGGTAGCTACTTGGCCACTATGGCTTGCTCAGAAAGGCAGGCTACGGGGAACAGAGAGTTACAAAGCTCATTTTGGGGGCCAGCTGATGCTGAGGGAATCATTTTTTGGCGATCGGGAATCCGCCCGACGTAGTCCGCGACTCCACTAGAAGCTAGGCAGTAGCTGGCCTAGAGCAGAGCTAGTACCACCTCCCCATTATAAGCCGTAAGTCATAAGTCATAAATACCAGCGCCAGGGTCTAGCCAAATGGTGCTGCAACCTTCAATGACAGTAAGAGGCAACTACTATAACTAGTCAGTTAGTACAGATTTCACCATCTACAGGAGCTTGTCTCTAGAAAATCTGGAGATGTTGATAATGACGAATGATGATGGAAAACTATCGGAATTGATGCGGGAATGCTAAAACAGTCACGTGAACTGAAGATGGTTCGTTGCGATGTGCCATTGGATATTTCTGTACTAGAGAAAACGCATCACGCTAACTGTCATCAAGTTGTTGAGCATCAAAACGGGAAAAATATCCAAGAGCATGACGGATGTGGATGTGGATGGTATGTATTCACGAGTGATTTATCCAATGGGATACTAACATGACTATATAGGTTTCGCTTCAATTGAGGCTTTATTTTATACTGTATTCCACCCAACAGAAGGAACAAAGGTGTGTCACCAAGTTCCGTTAGGTTCGATTGTCCCACCAAAGAATCCAGTTTCAAGTGATGCTGTTGATCCTTTATTTGATTTTGATGTTGTGAAGAATTATATTATACCCAAAGCCCCACTATGTGATCGACTAGTTACACTGAAGATTGACCAATATAGACTTGTTGGATACCCAGTATCGATCAACGCTCCATACTACGCCAGGAACTCATTTAGTTTCAACTTCTGCTTCGTCTTTAAATACGATGTTGACACTGTACCTTATGAGTCCTCCATCAAGAGACTGGGGAAACTATTTAAAAACCTTGAAGAGCAGTATCAGATTCTATCAAAAAAGGAACAAGATAAAGCGTATTTCAAAAACGATAAGGATTCCAACAACCAAGACTCATCGCTTTCATCTCAGGCTGCCGCTGACTCTTCAAATGGACAGAGCTCAACTACCAAGACATCAAAAGCGTCAACATACGAAAAGTTGCTCAGTGAATTGGATAGTGATTCAAATCCATCCACGCCTATTGGTATCTCTGTCAAACATAATCGAGCTTTGAAATTAGACTCAGTGGAGGATCTGATACAGCAGATTTACCAGGACTTGAACAATTACTCTGAATGCCTGATACCTATAGACGCTGGTAACTCAGTTGATATCAAATTACTACCATTACAGGCTCCACCAGCACGAATAAACCCAGAGGACGTACCAATATCAACGGTGAACTTGGAGAAATTCATCGATGTTAATTGGGATCCAACAATGCTGAAGATCCTACCATTCATAGATGGTATCAATTCTGTTAAGAGAATAAGTGAACTGGTAAATGCTGACTATCATGTTACTAAAATTTGTATCCAACATCTGATGTATTATAAGTGTATCATTCTGACTGATATATTTCAATTTTCAAATATTTATGCACCAACTTATGACATTGATCTCTTCATAAAGGACAACCACATGGCTGCCGAATGTCAAGCATATGTCATCACACCTTCACTTTTTGACTCATTACCATTTGATGGGACCAAGAGACCAACTACGAATGTAACCAAGTCTTCGGATTCAGTGAGTCGTTCCGCAAATTCACATTCTGCCATCTCCCTACTTGGTGCTGGTCGTCAAGCTAACAGAGAGTCAGTGATTCTGCCATCCAAGGCCAAACTGTTCTACTTATACCGATCTCTACACCAAGGGCAAACGGTGAAACAGTGGTACAAAGAACATTTCTCAGACCTAAAATACATTGATGTTAGAAAATTCTTGACTTTTGGTGTGCTCAGAGGACTGATTTACAGAGTTCAGTCGTATCCAACCATTGACTCTGTTTTCTATCAAGACGAGAATCAACTTGAAGACTTACTGGACCATTTATCAGTCAATGATTCAAACAACCGTTTAACTGCAACCAAATCTGAAAATCCTCACTTTCTAAAACAGAGATCATCAGTGAGTCCCCAAATATCTGAGAAAAATCTCTATCATGGGATTGTCAAACACTTGAAGGCTGTGGACACTTTTGACTCGATATGTACTGATCTAGAACTTGATAGAAAGAGGGTGGATACTCTCCTGCGAAAAATCGGGCATCACAACGTCATAAATAGCTGAATCTGAATAGGTTGAGAAGTACTACTGATGATATACTGATGTGCCGCATACCAATTATTTGTTACCATAACAACGCCCCGTAGTATTTTTTGTAAACAAAAAATCATAGAAATTAAAAAAATGTAAACAAAGCCGAACGGTAAAAAGTGATTGCCTAGATACAACTATACTACAGAAGCTTCAGCTACAGGATGAGTCTGGATAGTGAGAATATTCAGGTAGTGGTGCGGTGCAGAGCACGGAATCAAAAAGAGACCAGAACAAAAAGTGCTGTTGTTGTCAATGTACAAAACGAAGAAGGTGATGAGGTTCTATTGAATCCCTCAGATGAGACTGGGGTGAGTGCACAATTGAACTCCAAGGTTTACAAGTTTGACCATGTGTTTGGACCCATGGCTGACCAACATGCCGTGTTTCAGAAGGTTGCTAGTCCACTCTTTGATGAGTTCCTGAAAGGCTACAACTGCACGCTATTGGTGTACGGGATGACTTCAACAGGGAAAACTTACACAATGACTGGTGAATGTGACTCTACTGCTGATGGGAATTTGAGTGAGAAGGCTGGTATTATTCCTCGTGTTTTACTAAAGCTGTTTGAAGTTCTGAATGATGCGACTGCTAAGAGTGATTATGTTGTTAAATGCTCATTCGTTGAGCTATACAATGAAGAATTGAAAGATTTATTGAGCCATGATCCCAACAAGAAGCTGAGAATTTTTGACCAAAAACCTGCTTCAGGCTCAACTACACCACTGCCATCTCCATCATCCACGAATAAATCTGCTATTCATATACAAAATCTTGAGGAGGTTATAATTAGAGATGCAGAACATGGATTGAAAACACTACAAAAAGGATTGAAAATACGACAAGTCGCTGCTACTAAGATGAATGATGTTTCAAGTCGATCTCACACAATCTTTACTTTAAACTTGTTCAGACAGAACATTGAAACTGGAGAATTGTTTCGCATATCTAAGATGAATTTGGTGGATCTTGCAGGATCTGAGAACATCAGCAGGTCTGGTGCTCTTAACCAAAGGGCTAAAGAGGCAGGCTCAATTAATCAAAGCTTGCTTACACTAGGGAGAGTGATCAATTTATTGGTTGAAAAGAATCAGCAACATATACCTTATAGAGAATCAAAATTAACCAGACTACTTCAGGACTCGTTGGGAGGCCGAACTAAAACATGCTTGATAGCAACAATATCCCCAGCCAAGATCAACTACGATGAAACTCTTAGTACATTAGAATACGCAAACAAGGCCAAAAGCATCCAGAACAAGCCACAGCTGGGCTCATCTCTTTCAAAAGATATTCTGGTAAAGGAACTTAGTGCTGAGTTGTCAAAGGTGAAAGCTGATTTGATTGCTACTAGAACGAGAGATGGTATCTATATGGACAACGATAATTATGAGGAGTTTATGAATGATATGCAGGAGTATAAAACGGAGATCGAAGAGAACCATAGATCGCTGAAGTCACTCAAGCAGAAGAATGAAAGTTTAAGATCTCAAATGTCCGCTGTTGAATCACAAAACAATGAATATCTTACGATAATTAACACTCTGAATGCTACTGTCGATAGCCTCCATAATAAAATTGATAAGCAAAAGCAGAATGAGAAAGATCTCATGTTATCCTCATCAAAGTTCAAAGAAATCATCAACGGTATCAACACAAATTTGGCAGCTTTTCAAGGGTTTGAGAGTAGAGCAAAGGATGTGGCATCTTATGTATCAGATACAATAGTGAAGAACATTTCTGACAGCATAACTCAGACTTTGGAGGATTTCACTCCTCAAAGAGTGGACGGATCTATTGCCAGTGAAGTTAATATGGTTAAAAGAGAAGTGGACAGCATGATACTTTCCCTCCAGAAATCAACCTATAACTCATGCAAAAGTATTAGTGAATCGATCTTGTCAAAATTTCCAACCTTGTTTGATCAATTTGAGACAGATATACGGCAGTTGCAGAGCACAATCAACACATTAGGGTCTAGTTTAAGTACTCAGCTGTCTAAGTTGTCCAGAGAAAATAATGATTTGAAGTCTGTTTTGAGTGAATCACTATTCAATAATCATGGTGAGGTTTTGGAGCTCGCAGTCTCTCAAGTTCGGGCCCAGCTTGAATCTGAAGCCAATTCAATGACTGAGAAGATGATTACCTTAATCAGAGAGAATTCAACTTTCCAGCAAGAGTCGATTAGTAACAGATTTAGAGAAACAATATCGGATGTTATTCAAACCGAAAGATCACACCTGCAAAGTTATCAGAACAAATGGGACGAATCAACAAGAGTGATTTTGAATGAATGTGATGCCAAGACAGCTCAGTATAAGCAACAACATGAATCTGAACTATCAAGGATCCTTTCCGACATCAAAAAGACAAACAAGTTCACAAACATATCATCTAGTGTTATTGATAAAGAGTTGAGCAAGATCAACGAGTTGACCTCAAAGTTTCAATCTAGCAAAAAAGTTGTTGACCAGCTTGATACCATTGAGTCCAAGTATGATATGACTCAAAGAAATGTCAAGGCCCTATGCTCAACCTTGGATACAACAAAGTCTGAAGTTCAGCAGGTCTCAAGCCATTTGATCGAGATTACCAGGGACCAAGGTCCTGACATGGAAGCTCAGGATATAGACAAAATTATTGAAGAGATCGAAACAGAACAAACAGAAATTAAGAGAGCGCTTCTCCCTACAGGCAAGACTCCCAAGAGAGAAATTCTCAAACTTCCAAACAGGATAACTGAAGTTGACGGTACCAAATCACCGCCAAAGTTTCAGCTGATTGGCCAAAGGTTTAACTCAACTCAGTCAACTAACTCAAATGAGAAAGAGAATGCAATGATAATGAAGAGAAAAGCACCAGACCAGCTCCCCAAACTGAATACCAACAAAATACCAAGGTTGTCAAATGGAAGAGGTAGGACTACCACTCAAATACCTAAACCTAGAAGATAGGGGATCACGCAATATAATAGATAATGACTGAACTACAGATAGCTCTTCGTATTTATCGGAAATCGGCCAGATGTCATGTACTACGACGCTGTATCCCATATATGTTTGATTAGTTTCTAGTAATTTGTTCCTTCATCTTAAGTCTGAAGCACCGCTGATGGATCTTCTGAACTGCTCCAGAGAGTTGGATGATCTGGTTGAAGAGGATGAGGATCTCCTTCTCTGTTTTCTAGCTTGAGTAGGATCCACGTCTATTTTACCGTGCTTTCTGGCAATCAAACCTAAAATATCCGTCAATGAAACAACCCCGATTAGTTTCCCGGCTCTACCCTCACTTTCTGGGATCAATGGGTTTGATTCAGCAGCTGAAGACACAGAAGTTGATGCGGAGGATGGAGTTGAAACAGAAGAAGAGCTATAAGGACGAACAACCCACAGTCTATGAGACTTTGTGGCAACCAATTTGGCAACTGTTCTAGCTAGCGACGATGTAGGATAGACATGAAATATTGGAAATGAATCTTTTCCATCCTCGAGACCTCTGTGATTCAAAATAACAGACACAAAATGCAAACATGATTTGTGTAACAAAGCAGATTGTGATGATTTTGTGACATGTTTGGTATCCGTAACAGAAATGTTACCTAGTAGATTCATGTAGTGATCAACAACAGCAACTGATGATATTTTTTCGGTATTCATTTTGATTAGCGCATTGAGAAGTGGCTCATCCCCATAAACACATATAACTTTGGAGTTTCCGATGTTTAATTCACCCAAGGTAGATTGGAAAAGGGGTTCCAAGGAGGGAAATCTTCTAGCATTGTCCCAGAAGTACTTTATTAATCTTCTCTGTGATAAGATACCAGTAATCTTGGTCGTAGCTTCGTCAAATATAGCAATTCTATGGACACCAGTGCCCAAGATTTCAACAACAGATGATAAGGTCTCGGATTCAGGAATCTTATAAAATGGGTTCTTTGGTGCAAGCTGGATAACAAACTTGACAGGAACTTGATCTCCACGCTTTGCTTTGTTTATTAGCTGTTTCACTTCTTCTGGATCTTTGAAATAAGGATTCTGAGTGAACGATTGCTCGCTAACCTGGAGCTTCCCTAGTACCAACAATAGATAAGCATTTAGATCTGTATAGTCAAACGTCAGACAGTTTACATCATTATCGTACTCTTCCACAGGTAAAGATGTTAGGTTATGAGTGGTCAGCACATTGAACGCTTCCTCAACAGATAGACTTGACTTGATGAAGATCAATTTAGCAGATTCTATAAGTTCGCTCAATCTGATATCTTGCCATTCCTTGAAAACAGAATCTCTGGTATGTGTAGTGGATGTAGTGTTGAGAGAAGAATTGGACGATTGTGAAGGGTTTCTGGTCAAGGAGGAGGAGGCATTCAAGTGTAAATCCAGGGGGTCTGGGTTTTCCAAGGGCGGTGGGGTTGAGAGAAGCTCAACAATTGACGCTTGTCTGGATCCAGCCTTCTGATGAGGGTTCAGTTGGGGACTCTGAGGCGTTCTGAATGGTGACAACTTCGAAGGGGTTGGTGTCATCGTTGACTGTGTTTTTATCTAGGACTGTTCAAACGTGGGGCGAATAATCAGCAAGAGTCGGAAATTGACTGAGACTGGCGAAACTTATCGGAGACAAACTTCTAACGACTATTATCCCGTGGGCTGTATCAGTTTATTTTTCGATGAACCTCTTTCAGTGGATTTCAAAGGGTTTTTGCGCACTGTTGCTGCCTCTGGAGCTTCTTTGTGTGGATACCTTTTTGCGGTTTCCTGCTTTTTCAAAAGAACGAAAATTTTTTAGGAGTAAAGATTGGACACCTGGACACCATTAGATCACGTGATAGAGGCTTTCCCAGAGTTGATTATACGTAATTCTCTCGTTCTTTTAAAACGGTTCGAGTTTCTCACTCTTGCTGTCTTCTGCTCTTTTCATTTTTGAAGATATGCTGGGAATTTGGCGGTTGTTGAAATGGATGCTGCTTTAGAGCTCGAGGCTCAATTGGTTACGGTTGAATTGGGCATCGAGAGACTGGCTCGTTATATCAGACTCAACTTGGATACCATCCTAAATATCGCAACAGGGTGGCCATTGATTGATATCTACTCAATTTTCATTGGTAGGAGTGACCATGGATCTAAGTTATCAGCACTTGAAAAGGAGCTGTTGTTTTTCAACAATGGATTCAAAAGGAAGGTTCACGAAGCTTATGTTAGGCTGGCCCAGCCTGGGAACTATACTGGCCCTGATTATGAATTCTTGAGGATCTTCTATATCAATCTTCTCATGTCCAAACCCATGGATGAGTTTACTCTTAAGGGGCCTGAAGAGTGGCAAAACTACTTTCACCATTTTGAGGTTACACGGTTTCAAGAGTGTGCTGACGTTGGGCTTGATTTAGAAATTACGCCAGAGTTTTCGTATACCCCTGTTTCTACAAATTTTGGCACTCCAACTCCGGGGAATGTGGGAATGTTCTCGTTCAGAAGCGACATTCCAATTTATCCATGTTCTGAGGACAGTGTTGTTGAGTTAGAGCCAAGAGAGTTCTACAAGGAAGAAATTGAGCTAATTTTTGAGATTCTACAGTTTCCAACTTTAGAAAGCTACGCAGCAATTATGGAACTTCCTTTGGCACAACAACCTGAAGCTATAAACGAGAAGTTAACAACCTGGACCGTGACATTTTCGAATTGGATAGCTTATCTCACTCCACATAACAGGCTTAACTTACGTTCATTTGGTACAGATTTCTCAGAAAATTCCATAAAAACCATGAGCAAAGCACTTTTATTTGATGTTTGTGGAATCATGGTGGAGGAACTTCTTAGAAAATTTGATCAAAATATAGAAACAGAAAGATTAATAGAGGTACTATCCGAGGAAGATGCAAGAAATTCAAGCGAAGTATATCGCGCTCAATCATTACCTGCTTATTCAAGAGTGAAATCGGATTTCGTGGTATCTTTAGGTGGAGTCATTCCTCTAATGGTTATGGAGGTGAAAAAAAGACTAGATGTCGCAACTGGTGCATCCACATACGATTCCAACCACGAGATATTTCATCTTCCTGTTGTTGTTCGTCAATTAATCCTACAGGTGTTGCAATACATGATCCAAGCAAACGTGGTTTCCGGCACTATTGGTGATTTTTTCAACTTATTCATGTTCGAGTTACGAGGAGCTAGACTAGTTACAGATAGAAACTATACAGTTTCTGGTTTCTTGGCTCAGTCTGGTATAACAGCGACAAATCTAGACAGTGTTTCAGATGATAGGTTGATTGCTTTGGTACGCTTTAGAAAGACTCGCTTTAATGCAGCTGGTACTATGGATTGCTGCTCAGAGAAAGTTGATGCCGAGACTGGAATTATTGATAATGGGTTCTCTAATCCTGGTTTACCTATCAGGGTTGGATTTACGGCCGCCTTGATAAAGTCTATTAGAACTATACTCGGGCAAAACATTTTTGATCAAGACGCTGCATTTATTAACTCGTCAATACTGCAATTATCAACCCTTGTTGAACTCCCTGACGGAAGTTATCAGAAGGCGGAATTGAACTTAAACCCCAATAGCACTAGAGCTTCAGTTGATTCAGAAATAGTATCCAGCGTTCATAGTATTGTGAAGCAATCCATTGATGAGCAACTTATGGTCGTGAAGTCTCTATTCAATCTGAGGTACCAAGTCTCCCATACGCCAAATGTTTTGATATGTGATGGTTCCACCCTTGATAGATTCCATGTGGTTAATGCATGCCTAGATGAACTACGTCAACCACAAGTGACATTAAAGATGTCAAGTGTCGATTTCCTGAGAGTTTTTCAACCAATAATGAAAGATTCAGACATACAGTATGTTAAGGATCAAATGGTTCGGCAAAGAAGATCCAGTAAGGATGATGAATGTAAGATCACGGTGAGAGTCTTCGATATCCTGTCACAAAATGCTGCATTTCAAACTTTGATTGAGGAAGAAGGAGATGACGAGGAAATAACTGCTGACATTGATGAATACTCGAAAGACTTGAAGGATACATTTGAGAAGGAGGCCCGAATAATCGATGTTGTTGAAAATTACAACATGATCAAAGCAGCTCCTGACAAGATCAACATCCCTAAGTGTTTATACAAAGGTCCTGTTATCATTGTTGACTCGACCGTCGACTCAGTTCGTTTTTGTGGGTTCATGATCGGACAGGTTGCACTTCGTCCATCCAGTTCGTCATCCAGTGATTCTAACATATCGGATGAAATGGAATCGAAGTTGAGACACCAACAAGAACTGTTAAGGAACATCGAGAATGGAGATTTAACTATTCCAGATAAGAAGATGTTCAAGTTCACAGAGTCTTTGAATGGGTTACCGATTCACAAAGATGATGAGGAGAAAGACCTTGAACCTTATATTGAAACTGCCTCATTAGTAAATCAGGAATCAACTAGATTTCTCGCCTATTGATTTGGCTCTCGAGTCCATTACAGCATTCCGTTTAAGATATCTACAATATTGCAAACTAATGTAGTCACAAGACACACTTTCTCATTCATACTGTACCCAGAATTGACTCGATTTGACATCTTCTACGTCAGTTGAACGGGCCACCAGTTTCTTGCCCTCACTTTTTTCAAGGAAGTACAGCTTCTCCAATTTCAAATCATCAACAATGTATTTCAATACCTTTTTATAGTTTAGACCAACTTGTGCAATGGAGTGACAGTCATCAGATAGACAGAATCTCCCATCACAATGGTCGATAGCTGCCTTAGCTATATCAATTTTAGGGTATGGTGTATCCCAACCTTTTCTGATGGCCGAACTATTCAACTCGATCAGACCTCCGTAAGACTTTATAAACTCGAGGTTTCTAACAATCAGCACCCAGATATCATTCCAATCCCTTTCGATATCTATATCTTTGTAAAGAAGACCTGTGGTGGAATCCAGATCATCATCGTGGACAAATAACCTTATCAAATCAAAATGACCCACAACCTCTGGTTTCACTTCGGTCAGAACCTCATACTGTAACTCAAAGTACTCCTTGAACAAATGGCGCAGACCACCGCAAACATCTCTTGCCTTTTCCCATAGCTCTCTATTGAAGTCAATAGGTATTTCTTTGACGAAGTGAACGGACCCGACAACCATATCAATATCGTACTTTTTCTTAATTTTGTTGGTGTATTTGATATGGGCCGTATTCAACCCTTCAACCTCAAGGCCAACTAGGATTTTCGTTTGGGATACTGTTGACTGTAGACGTTTAGCATGGTGATAATAATTGTCGAACTTTTTGGCAAGTGTTTCGGTTGTGAATTGTTGTTCAATTTCTTCAGGGTATAAGAACTGTGATTCCAATCGAGGCATGTGCTCCGTCAAGCAGAAGGTATCGAATTTCATATCAACTGCTCGCTGAACGATTTCCTCAAGTGTGTCTGAAGCATGTGCGACGTAATCTCCACTATGACTGTGATGGGTGTGCATTTTGGGTCCACCAAGGTAGAGCTAAGTACTTATGGGGAAATCTTTTGTGTTCTACGTTTTTTTCAGCCATAATTAATTCCTGAATCCTGATGGACATTGATAGAACATAAACAATATGAATAATAAATATGAACCATGAGTGAAATAAATAAGTAATAAATAAGATAAATAAATAATAAATAGATAAATAGTGATTAAGCAGGGTACTGTTTGTGCTTTATAGCTATGTGATTTCGTTCAGGTGCTTCATAGTTGTAGCAGCATCGTAGCTTGGAGCAGGGTCCTCGATAACACTTTTGTATTTCTTCAGCTTCATCTCAGTGGAGAGTCTATGAAAGACTTTGATCAACATGATCAACTTTGCTCTGACAACAGTCTCGGGAACATAAATGCCATTTTTTTCAAGCTCTTTCAAGGTCTCATAACCTGACCAACGATTATCTGGCATTTTGATAAAGCCTCCATCCAAAATGTCTTTAACAATCTGGTCAGAGAAAACCTTCCTGAGGGGATGCTCTGAATTTGATGAGTGCACAAAGCTCTTGTTATTGGATTTCAGTAGATCTGATATCTTCAGTATGAATGTTGAGCTCTCTTCAAAGCTGTAGGTATTCAAAACGTATTTGAATATTCTCTTCCAGGTGATCGGTTTGATCTCAGAGCAATGTTCTTGACATTCAAAGGCCAGACATAAGACGTTGTATCCAACATCGTCTGATTGGAAAAGACCTCTCTTCACCAATAAATTTTGCTTTTGTAGCATTACCTTCACGAGTGAATCAATCACATCGCTAGATATGCGACTATGAGGATTCTCCAGAAGATTGTTTAGTCTTTTCAATGCGCTTCTGAACCTCAGAACTTGGATGTCAGAGTATATAAAAAGATTCTCCATGTCATCATCTTTCATATGAGACTCTCTAAGGTAACTCTCCAACCTGTCAAAAACTTTCACATGATGATAGAGTCTGTCTTCAAGAATCTTTCGTGTGCACTCCGTGATAAATATCTTGCAAACTTTAAACCTTTGCTCTGGTGTTCTTGATTTTCTTATCAATGATTTACAAATCTCAAGAGCAGCAGGGAGATAATTCGACGTCCTTATAGTAGCAACCATGGTCTCAGGAAGAAGATACCTCAGGGATTGGTCATCAACTGAGTTTTCAGTGAAGTTGTAAAAATGTTTTGGGTTTTCTTGGAGGACTTTTCCAGCTTTTGATTTTACAATTCTGGAAGAGTTAGGAGAGACTCCATATCTCTCTGACAGAGTATCCAGCACCTCAGGCTTAATTTGAGATTTTTTATGGAGTATTCCCCAAAAATCATAACCAAATTCTTGTTTTCCAAACATGGCAAGCATACTCCTCAATGTGCTTTTTTGATCTACTGTTTTGCAAATATATAGGGCAAATATCTTTGAGGTTGACTGGGATAACCAAGTTTCATCTATTTTGTGTCTGGAAATTGATTTGAGACAGTGTTGAAAGCTCCTCAGATTGTTATATTGCAACATCCCACTGAAAACTGTCTCCATATGTCTACTTGAGTCTCTTGGAAAATCCCCAAATGACACCAGTATGTTGTTCCAGGAATGTATGTAAGTTTCATTGAGCTCAAGTTCCGTCAATTGATCCATTATTTGCTTATAGTACTGCTTGTTCTCCACCTTTTCATATAATGATGCTAGAAGTCTTATCCCATCAGCTTTGTCCACAGCAAGTCCAACATTGATAAGAGGTCCCCAATTTATCAGTGGCTTAGAAACTAAACAACGATTCACCACATATTTTGCATTTGCGTACTTTTGATGGTATATATATGAAGCGGTCAGAAGCTCAGGTAGATCATCAGGAATATCGAACTCTTTGCTCAATTGGGAATCCGAGCAAAGACGCACCATTGCAGCAGCTATCTCAGGAATTGACATACTAAGTTTGACAGACTGTCTCCAAAACAAGATCTGATCTTCGTTCACAGGCAGAGACTCCCTCAAGAAGGCCAAATCATTCATAGATATGTAGGAGAGCCATGTGTCGTATACGTTGTCCAAATCAGCACGACCATACATTTGAATATTGAGAACATCCCGTAGAATATTGAACGGAACTTCAGGATTCTTATGGAACTTCTTTATTATTGGTGATTTGTCTTTCAGGTAAGGAAATATGGGTGGTTTTGACGGGCTAGAGAGGGAGCTGTATAAGGCAGTTTGTTGCAGAAGTCTCCTCGACAGTGTGTGTTTGACTTGCCGGCTGGCAGCCCTCGGGCAGCTCCAGCTGAGGCTCCAAAGCATTGATCAGTTTGAGCTCACCAACCAGCACGGAGAGACTTCCTCTTTTATTTACCATTCAGAACAGACAATGAACTACGGGGATACTAGCCCGCGAACCCGTCCTGGAACATCACCAATCGCCTTGTGGAATTAATTTATAATTCTAGGTAAAAACACGCCAACAAACACTCCAAAGGCCCTCGCAAGACAGTGGGAAAAAAAAAAAAAAAACATGCCAGGCCATGCGGTGGACGTGCCCGTCACCAACCTGGACGAGACAGACGACGACGACATCATGACTGAGACCGACGAGGAGCTGGATCCGACGGTTCTTCAGGATGACTTTGAGCTGAACGATGAAGATAGCTATAATCACAGACAAACGTTGGGTGCAAAGATAAAGGACATTGTTGGTCGATTCACGGCTAAGGGCTACACCCGTGTTCCTAAGCCAATAGCCACAAACGGCATCGAGCTCGCTTACCGTGATGCTGACGACTCCTTTGACCTGAGTGATGATGAATTCATACTGAAGAGGCAATCTGCTACCTTGTACCATGGAACCATAGCGCTGATAAAGAAATACACCGTAGCCTCATTGATTCTGGGATTGATAGTAACAGTCATTGTTCTTTCTGTTCTCTTATCCAAGAGAGGATCACATCCTAGAGAAGAGGTATCCCAAAAAGTTTTGCTCTCGAATGGAACAGCCCTCTTCTATCCAACAACTATGCTAATCTCCTTGGATGGGTTCCACCCACATTATATTTCTTCTGAATTGACTCCAACGCTACACAATCTTCTTACAAAAGGATACGGTGCTCCGTACATGATCCCATCGTTCCCATCATCAACATTTCCTAACCACTGGACTATTGCTACAGGGCTTTATCCCCAAGACCATGGAATAGTTGGTAATACATTCTATGACCCAGCTCTAAATAGGAGATTCATCAATGTGATTCCTGACATGTCTCTTGATCCCGTATTCTGGGGTGGAGAACCTATCTGGGCTACCGCTGAACAAAATGGGGTTCGTTCAGCCATTCACATGTTTCCAGGGAGCGAAGTTCCATTCCTTAAGTGGAATCCTTCAGAAGTGGATAAGTACAATGGTACTGAAACTCTTGAAGCTAAAGTTGAGAGAATAACAGGATGGCTTGATCGTGATCTTGAGACCAGACCTGAATTGATTCTTGCTTATGTTCCAACTATTGATTCACTAGGACATAAATATGGAATTCATGGAAAAGAAATAGAACAAGGACTTAGAGGTGTTGATTCATTCATCAAAAACATCACGGAATCTATCTCTAATAGAAACTTATCAGATATAATCAATTTCGTTGTTGTTTCTGATCATGGTATGTCTCCTACATCCAATGATAGACTCATCTATTTAGATGATCTAATGAATGTGACGCAGATCCAATACACTGATGGATGGCCACTATATGGATTGCGACCATATCCTCAATACTCTGTGAAATCAATCTTTGCTGAACTGAAGGCCTCATTCAAAGAAAATTCTGGATATTCTATCTATCTTCGTGAGGATCTCCCATCAGAACTGCACTTTGGTGGCCCAAAAGATAAAGTATACAACAAAGAATATTACAATAGAACTGCTCCAATTTGGATAATTCCTGATATTGGTTATTCCATAACAACACATGATGATATGGAACGTAAAGGCAATGATTATACTCCAAAGGGGACACATGGATATAACAATACTGAGGTTCTCATGCGTGCTATCTTTCTAGGAGACGGCCCATTTTTCAAATCAAAAATTGGTGATGAAGGATCAAAGATAAAACCGTTCAATAATATTGAGGTTTATAACTTTCTATGTGAGACTTTGAACATCAAACCAGCCCCAAATAACGGTTCATCAGATATTTTCAGTAAAGATAAAGTCCTTCCTGAAGATTGGAAAGACCCTCAATCATATCCAGGTGTGGATTTCAGTATTGGTGACTTGTTGAAGGCAGAATCTTCGTATGACCTATTGTTCAGACCAAAACAAGACAGAGTTACTACGACGTTGGGGCCTGCTAAGGTTGAATCAAGCTCATCAGAGACTATCATTTCCACTGTTGAGCCATCCGCTACTGTGCCAAATGAACAAGACGACACCGATGATTTATCAGATGTTGATAGTGATGCACAATCCACTGGTGATGTCTCAGGTGATGAATCAGATGTCGAGGATTCTACAGTTGGTTCTTCCGCAGGAGATGTTGATGATGATTATAACGGATCGCTGGATGAGGGTTCCTCTGATAAAGATGATGAGTCTGAAGACTCTGATGACGAAGAGCCGGATGCTAAAGAAACTCATGATGAGAAGCATAAGGGGTTTTTTGAAAGTCTGGAGGATGATTTGGAAGAATTAGCTGATGATATAATAGATGAGGCAAAGGATATTGCTGATGAAATCCATGACGCAGCTGAAGCAGCTTATGATAGAGTAATGGATCATGGAAAAAATGATGACTGAATCTCGGTGTGGGTTTTGGTTCACATTTATTTCCTCGGAAAACTTCTACAATACTACGCTAATGCAGCGATTGGGCCTAAGATCTTGATACCAATTCAATAAACGGTGTTGTTAGTCTTTAAACAATATTTTAAATCAAAGTTTTGACACTGATTTCTTGTTTTGCCATCCAAAACCGACTTTCTTCTGGGTACCAGGTGAGATGATAACATTTAATAATGTAGTTTTCCCCTTACCCAAATTCTCAAAAGCCTTTGTCAATGCCAAAACAAGTTTATTGTTATCTTCAACGATGAAACCTTCAGCTCCCAAACTTTTGGCCAATAGATCATACCGAGTATTCTTACTCAATGCTGTCGATGGTAGAGCGGCATAATTGCTGTAAGAATGCTTCTTTGGATCAACACCATGGTACAATCCACTGTTATTCATTATTATCACAACAATAGGGAGATGTGATCTAACTGCCGTTTCTAACTCTAATCCAGAAAAACCAAATGCAGAGTCACCTTCAATGGCAATAACATTTTTTGTTGGATTGGCTGCTTTTGCAGCAATTGCATAACCTAGACCAACACCCATAGTTGCATTTGTTCCTGCATCAAGTCTTTGTCTAGGATAGTTTTGAGGAAACGAGATTCTAGCAACATCCATCGTATTGGCACCCTCACTGATCAGTATAGTATTTTCCTCCAAAGGTGAGATGAACTCACGAACAGTCTTGTAAACATTATTGTATGACAGTTGCTCATTCACAGTATTTTCTTTCTTAACCAGCGATTCGTTGTTTTTCAATATAGTGGCAGAAACTTCAGATGGGATATCAGAGGCCTTAAAAGTCCCTAGCTCTTGATCCAACTCATCACTAACAATTGAGATATCACCAACAAGTCCATACTCAATTGAAGTGGCTGCATTATTCCCTATCTCTTCAGGGTAGCTATCGACTTGTATGATTTTAACATCAGGGCTAAATCTTGGTTCTTCACCAAAATGTAAGATCCAATTCAATCTTGCACCAAGAAGAAGAATCACATCTGCATTTTTCAAAGCTTGTGATCTAGCAGAGCTAACATTCAATTTGGATGAATCTGGTACAACTCCTTTACCCATTGGTGTGGGAAGGAAAGGAAAATTGTGGTTTTCCACAAGTTTGGTGACATTTCTAGATGCATCACTATACGCTGCACCTTTACCTATTATAACCAATGGCGATTTGGCATTTTTCAAAGCTTCAACAGCCTTCTTTATCTGAGATAATTCAGGTTTGAATTTGGGCACATCATCAGGGGATAATGATATGACTTTTTGCAGTATGCGTTCTGATCTTTCAACAGTTAGCTCACCCTCAACGATATCAGCAGGTAGATCAATATAAGAAGTTCCAGGTTTACCAAACATAGCTGTTTTGTACCCTCTGAACAAAAAGTCAGACACTTGTTCATAGTTCAAAGGCTTACCTGTGAATTTTGTTTGTGAAGAGAGGAAACTGACCTGATCAAGCTCTTGGAACCCACCTTTATTGACATCACCAAAACTAGAAGACCCTGCAAGGACCAATAATGGCCAACGGTTTGCGTTTGAGTTGAAGATACCAGCCAAGGCATGAACAACACCAGGCCCACCTACAACCAACAACACACCTGGTTTCCCGGTAAGGTAACCATACGCAGAAGCAGCATATGAGGCAGCCTGTTCGTTCCTGAATGAGATGAATCTGATACCTTCTTCAATCAACGAATCACCAACCTCCACGATTGGGATCCCAACGATTCCGAAGACAACCGTCACTCCTAATTTCTTTAGCGATTGAGCAATGAGACGTGCACCAGAGACAGACGACGTTGACATTTTAGCTATGATGAGGTTTCCCAAAGTGATAAAAAGTGTGGAATCAAAATTGTAAGATTTCGTTTGGTTTTTAAATCATTTATTAAAAAAGCGGGGGGACGGGCCGATCGTTACGCATCACGGTCCGAGTGATATCCGAGCTGCTGTTTATTATGTATAGTTGCAGAATCTCTCTCTCTGTACAAATGAATCTATATATCTGATTAAGCCTGACACTCATTATTGGCTCTTGGGAATGGAACAACATCGCGGACATTCTCAGCTCCTGTCAGGTAGCAAATCAGCCTCTCAAATCCGAGACCAAAACCTCCATGGGGAACAGTAGCATTTTCTCTCAAGGACAAATACCATTGAAGTTCTTCAATCTGCATGCCTCTATCTGTGATTTTGGACTTTATTTTCTCCAAATCATGTTCTCTAAGAGACCCTCCAATGATCTCTCCAATATCAGGGACTAACAGATCGAAACAAGCAACAGTCTCTCCATCTTTATTGATCTTCATATAGAAGGGTTTCATCTCCTTTGGATAGTCAGTAACGAATACTGGACCTTTGAAGTATTCACCAGCTAGCCACTTTTCATGTTCTGTTGCTAGACCGTCTTCATATCTTACAGGAATTTTGAATTCTTTACCAGATTTTTGCAGAATGTCTAATGCGTCCTTATATGTGATTGTATCCCATTCTTTTTCATAGAGTGATTTCCACCTCGTTTGTAACAGCTCGACAGTACTTTCGGAATCTTCAGTAGATCTCTGTGACTTCAATATGTTAGAAGCAATTTGATTGGTATCATTAACCAGATCATTGATAAGATATTTGATCATAGACTCTGTAAACTTTGTGATTTGATGGACATTATCAACAAATGCTAACTCAGCTTCAAGCATCCAAAATTCACTTAGGTGTCTATTGGTATCACTAGCCTCTGCTCTGAAAGTTGGTGATAGAGACCACACATTTCCCAACGAAGCAGATAAAACCTCCAGATGTAACTGGGTAGATACCGTCAAATATGCGTTCTTACCGAAAAATGGATCCTTCTTGCCTTTGGAGTCCAACACTGATTTGGATTCGAGTTGAAACAATTCACCGGCACCTTCACAATCAGATCCCGTTATAATGGGTGGGTTGGTTTTGAAAAATCCTTGTTCCTGGAAGAATTGATGCATTTTAAAGTCAGCATAAGATCTGAATCTTAAAATTGCGGAAAGATAAGAGGTCTTCCAACGAAGAGTAGGTAAAGTTCTCAAGTACTGTAGTGAGTGTATCTTTTTCTGTAAAGGGTATGTTTCTGGAACTGTTCCTATTATGCGTATACTCTCCGGAGCATCTTCGACTTTCAATTCAAACGGTTGTTCTTTACCTTTCGATTGCACCCAGCTTCCTGTTAGTGAAATAGATTGGCCTGTTTTCAGCAAAGATGATTGTTTTGGGGGAACCACACACATCAAGCTCTGATGTGTAGATCCATCTGATAGATCAACAAATGCGATTTTCTTTAGTGAACGGACCGATTTGACATAACCATTGACAGTTATCGAGGAATTCAATTCGGGAGGATTTTTGAACAGCTGGCTCAACGTAGGAGGTAATCTCGTGGATATTGATCTCACCAAACCCCTTTTCAATAACGGTATAGTGCGCAGAGCTCCATTCCTAAGCATCTTCGTTGATGATTTCAAATCTGGACAACATACCTCTTCAGTGAGAGATCACTCGCAATTTTTCATAGAGGGCAGAAGAATCGGAAAAAAAACATCTACATATCGCCCCAAAGAGGAAAATTACTAAATACGGATATAATAATAGAGTGAATCTATCAAACGACGTCGTAGTTGGTGGCATCCTTGTGCGTCCTACTCTGCTTGTTGTAACTCCCCACCCTCAAGGCCATCAATCTATCCAGCTGGAAATCAGAACTTCTGAGCACTTGAACACACCCAGGAATTGGACAGGCTTTTGCGAACCCATCTTTCCATGTGCTTTTGATTCCTTCAAGGTCAAAAGTATGCCCACACTTTTTGCTGATATACGGGGTTTCAAAAGTTTTCATGGTTAAAGGACATCTCAAATCGACAGTTCCACCTTCAATTTCTAAATCATCATCATCCCCTTCATCCTCGTTTGGTAGAGGTTTATCAGGATTGTTCAAAACAAACGAGGCATTCTTCAAAAAAACATAATCAGCGGAGGTTTTATATGAAGTATCGTTCCTGATGAAGGATGGATCTTTTAGGTTATTCTCTAATCGTTTTGCAAATGTATCTTCAGCTGATTTGCGTCTGTATTCATCAATAGTTCTTACCGTAAGTTCTGGCTCGATATGACTGGCTTTCTTCGTCTCATTCTTCGCATTGGTGAAGGCCTTGTTAAATGTGGCATCGCTGTTTTGTGTTTTCTTCAAAGTTTCATAGGCTGCTATCAGCTGGTTCAAGGGGTTCAGCTCATTTGGATCAGCATCATCACTTGTAAGAAGTTGTTCAATGAATTGGTTGGCAGCAGATAAAATATCCTCTTCAGTTTTCTTCAATTCATCTTGAGGCAAGAGATGACTTCTAAGCTTTTCCAGTTGGTTTCTTGAGTCAGTGGAGGACACTGGGAAATACTCAGGCAATTCCATGTTATTTTGAGTGTTGTATGTGGTGGTGGTAGCTATCGGAGCAGCGATGACGCGTTAGTTGACGATATTAGATAGATATAATTGCAGCTTAAGCTGATGGAATAATAATATTATGATGATCGCGTCCATAGGCTGAGGGCGCGATTCACAGGATGACTTCGCGGAAGATGGCCCATACATAAAATAATGAGAAGTTACCCGGGTAACTAACGAACTTTCGAGTTTTCGCTTTTAACTAGTTTCGAGAACTGAAGCTCTAATAATAATAATAATAATACTGCGATTACCTTACAATCGAGCTGAGACAAGGAGTGTGGTGGGCGATGAGTACACACGAGGAGAACCCCGGAATCCACCAGCTAGACGCTTTCAGACTGATCATTCTGAGCGTTATTGAGTCTTTTGTCCATGAGTCCTGGGAGAAGCCAATAAGTCTGGCAAAACTAACTGAAGTCATCAATAAGGACCCATACACATCGTTTGTCAAGCTGAATATGAACTCCAACTACAAAGATGTGGACTGTGATGCTACGATAACGCTGAAAGACGTCATATTGTCTATAACAACCACGTTCCAGTCACGAGACATCCACATCTTAAAAGAGAACAAAGATACCTTCATATTGACATTATCAAGAGAAGAATTCCAAAATTTGGTCAACTTTATCACCAAACGATACACTGAGAATATGACAATTTCAATTCATAAGGATGAACAGATCTACTCGAAGTTGATATCTGAGATCTCTTCTATTCAGAAAGGAAGCCTTGACCATGTAATTGTTCAAGAGTTCAAGAACATCAATTCACCACAAGCTCAACAGGAATTACAATCACATCTTAATACATTTTCCAATATTCCACCATCGAACCAGAATATCCCATCCTCTGAATTCCAAAGAACCACACCACCCTCACTTCATGCCCATAACTTTACAGGTCAACGTCCTACAGACACCCCACAAAGCCTTTCCCTTTCAACTACAACAGCATCACCACCACTATCAAACAATCAAAATCAAACAAACACCCCCTTGGACTCTTCTTCTGGCACTTCAATTTCAAAACAAGACGCTCAACCGTCAGCTAAATCACAAAATGAAATGCAAGGACTTCAATTGCCTCCTCATCAGGATTTAACGAAGGTTACAACAACCCAAACGAATCCCTCATCTCCAACTCAAAAAGTTCAACAAGATTCGACAAATCAACAAATTCAACACCAGATCCATAAGCACATACAACAACAATCATCAATATCGACATCATCGGAAAAAGTGTCCCCACTTCCGACAGTCTCAGCCAATCAAAAGGAGTCACTTGACGGTCAAGAAAGACCATCGACACTTCGAGATGATTCTGCATCCCGTATTATTTCATCTATGATTGAAGAACAAGAGAAACACATAGCGCAAGGAGAAGCAGAGAATCTTTGTACGGAAGAAAACACTGAATCGAAAACCAAAGATGAGAAGACATCGACAACACAGATTGATGGTGAAAAGATTGAGGAGATACAGGAAGAAAAAGAATCTACAGCTGTGCCGACTGTTGTTAATGTACCAGATGACGATGAAAATGAAGGTTCTGGTACCAACAAAACTCTAGAGGAACCTAGTAGGAAGCACAAATTAGAGGATGAGGAAATACTAGAAGCAGCACAAGTCAAAGATGACGAAGAAAAAGAAGTATCACACCAGAAGGAGGATGAGGATGAGGGTTTGAAAGAAGATACCGTTGAGAAAGAAGAAGTCAAGAGAGAGGAACCATTGACAAAGAAGGCCAAAACAGACTCAACTTCCGAATCTTCACCAAGAAATCGAAAGTTACAGGTGATTGCAAATCCATTGATTGCCAGTATATCTGCATATAAATATGCATCAGCTTTCTTACAACCCGTCAATGAAAGCAGTGCACCAGATTATTACTCTCTGATCAAACAACCTCGAGATTTGAAAACCATCAAGCATATGGTTAAAGATGGAAGATTACAGAATAAAGATGAACTTGAGAGAGACATTCTATTGATGTTTGCCAATGCCATTATGTACAACAAAACAGGTACTGACATTTATAATTGGGCTAAAGAGATGCAATTTGAAACTGATAAATTGTTGAAGTTGTTCAAAGAAGCCAATAATGAGTCTACTTGACGCGTGTACTCTATTAGGATGACAGAATGCAAGTGAAAATATTTATAAACTTGTAATAAAAGTTATATACAAAATAAAAGTACCCTAGTCATTCTGAACTGGATCAAAAGTTCAGAAGCAGCCTGAACTATGTATAAAAGTGAAATCATAAACATCTGAGCAAACCGTCAACAACAACAACATCTACCAAGGTCCTCAAATACCAATCATCATCATCATCGTCGTCGTCATAATCACCACCAACTCCATTGTGCATCATCTTTCTCAACGTCTCATGTTTTGAGTCAACAAAGCGTTTTGTTCTTGGAATCTTTGACCAACTCTTTCACTGTGTTTCAAGAATTTCTCACTGCACTTTAAAATACATGTTTCTTCCTTTGAACTCAATTTAGAAGAGGTGAAGTCATTGATACAATCACTGAAACAACGTTCGACCAGATTTGAGTATAAACGCATGAAATCTTTCATTTGTTTTTGCTCGACTAGTCTTTGGAAGTCTTGTTGTTCTTTTTGGTTTAATTGATCCATTTTTACAGAGTTCTGGGTGGGTTTTAAGCTCTTTTGTTTGGTGGGATTTGCTACCAACTTCGACTTTTGTTGATTTGATTTTCCCAATAGCAACGGGAAATTTTTTTTTTCTTCGGAAAACCCTTGTGAAACACACCTATTAGGAAGTTTTCCGTTTATGGATATAAGAGCCAGATCTTCAGCTATTTCTCTGGAGTTTGGGATTGGCACTTTGCTCTCATATTATCGACATGTTCCTGGGACAGAACTACACTCCTATCAATCCAAGGGAAATCAGTACTGATTTGTATATCCAAAAGTTCTTGTTACGCGCACGCTTCCCCCATCTCAAAAGAAATACCAAAAAAAAAAAAAAATGAAATGGCGATGAGCTCATGAGCTTCTGAAAAATCAGTAACTTTTCATAAATCAAAATGGTCACTACGCTGACGTATACCCAAAGAGCCGAGGCTCATCCTTCGCCTCTGGCAAAGCGTCTTTTCCAAGTCATGGAAGACAAAAAATCCAATCTTTGTGCGTCTGTTGATGTGAGAACTACCAAAGAGTTTCTAGAATTAGTTGATACGTTAGGTCCTTATATCTGTCTTGTGAAAACTCATATTGATATCATTGATGATTTCTCAATCGAAGGAACCATTGAGCCATTGAAAGCTTTAGCTAAAAAACACAACTTCTTAATATTTGAAGACCGTAAATTTGCTGATATTGGTAATACTGTCAAAGCTCAATATGCCGGTGGTGCTTTTAGAATTGCACAATGGTCCGACATCACAAACGCACATGGAGTCACTGGTGCTGGAATTGTTCAAGGTTTGAAAGATGCTGCTGCTGAAACTACTAAAGAACCAAGGGGTTTGTTGATGCTAGCAGAATTAAGTTCCAAAGGTTCTTTGGCTAAAGGTGAATATACCAAACAAACAGTGGACATTGCCAAGACTGACAAAGAGTTTGTTATTGGATTTATTGCTCAAAGTGATATGGGTGGTAGAGAGGAAGGATTTGATTGGATTATTATGACACCAGGTGTTGGATTGGATGATACCGGCGATGCCCTAGGTCAACAATACAGAACTGTTGATACTGTTGTTTCCACCGGTAGTGATATCATGATTGTTGGAAGAGGTCTTTTCGGTAAAGGGAGAGACCCAAAAGTTGAAGGTGAACGTTACAGATTGGCTGGATGGAACGCTTATTTGAAAAGAACTGGTCAATTGTGAGTGCATATATGTACCAATATTCATTTCTTTGGGATCAGCGATAAAGGGGAGAGAGAAGTCGTCATTTAGAGAGGATAATAGTTAATGGAGTGCTTCATTTTAAGTAGGATCAATACATCATGATTCATCAGAATGAGTAAAATCGGAATATCTAATTAGCTAATTCCGATAAAATAACCGACCAGTAGAAAAAAAAAACATCGAGCTGCTTCAAAAGAAGAGTAAGATCACACTTGTCAAGAGAATCACAACCATTTGATAAAGAGAATTAGGAAGAGATCATCTTGCATATACCACAATCCATAGCTTTACATTTACAACGCTTCTGGAACCATCGACATATCATCAACTACGAGCATTCTTCATATCTATTTAGTACACACCATAAATGTCACAATTTGAATGGCTACACATATGACAAATACCAAAGATGTCCATTTCGATGAGGACGTACCCACTCAAACTTTGACCAACAGAGATTCCCGTCTCGTTGGACTGAGTACTGCCGGTATCAGAGCTCTGATGTACCAGTTCACCACTTTCTACCTGAGAACTCCTGCTAAACTCTTCCGTCCTACTAGAGTTGATTATATGGCTGTCACTAGATTATATGTGAATGGTTCAATGAATGCATATCCACCCAGATCTGGGCCATACAATTTCTTCAGAGACTCAACGCTTGGTGTTTTGATCTCTGCTATCAAACAATTTGGATGGAGATTTATCCCAGAGAGAGTTTTGCCTCCTCTTGTTGCAAACTCAGCCACAGGTGTCGTGTTATACACATCATATTTGGTTAGTTTGCAATACTTTAACGGTGATAAGACAAACTTTTTGGATAATCCTTCTCCTTTTGATACATTCAGGGCAGGTTTTGTTGGGGGTGGTATTCAGTCATTGGTTGCTGCACCGATTGATGCTGTTTATTCGAGATCCAATGCAAATGAACTTTTGAAAGGTGAGCATCAAAATTTATGGAAATTTGCAATGAATAAGTTGAGTTCTATTGGGTTTTCTGGTGTTTTTGCTGGCTATACAATCAGTTTCATCAAAGAGAGTGTTGGTTTTGCCACTTATTTTTGTGTGTTTGAAACGATCAAGAATCAATGCTTCTATTTCACAAGAAACAGTATTTTCAATTATAAGTACTACAAAGAGGTTTTATTCACCCCTGAATTTGATTTAACTAAAGATGAATATTTCAAAAAAATAGAAAACCAGAGGAAATATAAAGCTTTAAGAACTTCATTTGTGTTTCTTGGTGGTATCACTGCTTCATTTTCTCTGTTGGCGATTCAATACCCAATAAATAAAATTCAAAACATTCATTTCTCAAGATTGGAAGCATTTGATATATTCAATCCTGCAAAAAAATCCAAATGGCTGACAATATACTACAACACCTATGTTGACACTCTTGAGCATGTGTTATTTATTCAGTCCAAATCTAAATTGAGTTGGTTTGACTGGTTATACAAAGGATTTGGAAGGAGAGCATTCACCACAATCCCATCAACCACTATTGGATTGGTGACATTGGAGGTTTTGAGAAACAGACTTGCTGTTAGTATTGGTCCAGAAGCATTTGATGATTGAACCATGCTATGACGTAAACCTTTCCTAACTGCCTGGACATATAAATATGAGTGTAAATAAATAATAAATAGAATAATAAATATTGGAGATCAGGCAGATATGAATCATAATTCTCGTGCCTTGTACGACCTATATGATTTCCAAACAATCTTCCAGTACGGATTCTCAATCTTGATATTTCTCAATAGATCGAAATCATTTTTTTCCAGTTGATTCAAGTACCCATGGAGAGGAATTGACGACATGAAAGGAACAAATAGACAATCAGGAACACCTTTCTTCCATTTTGGAGATTTTTGTAGAATCAATTGGCTTTTAGTGGCCTCTATGGTGTTTTGGATCTCTACTTTCAGTTGATTCAATTTCTGTTTGGCTGTTAGTAAGTGATCATTTGCCGTTATTGAAGTCTCATAGACAACATCTTTCAACTTAGAGTTGACATCTGTTGAATCGTCATGCCCTTGAAATAACCTGAGTAATGATTCCTGTGAGAGATCATGTTTAGCCATCAGATCCACAGGTAAGTAAACACGATTGTGATGTCTAGCGTAGTAGCTTGTTGCCAGCACAATTGAAGCAATGGCAGTCGCCTGTCCCAAATGAGCAACGATCTCAACCATGAGATCCCGAACAGGTTCACTCTCCTCCACTAATGCCACTGTTGATGGTGATAATTGATCCGATAATAGCAAATTCTGCACCAAGTAGTTCAATTGCGAATAAGTTCCTTCGCCATACGATGCTATTTCATCAACATTGAGAAACTGATCCTTGTTGATGAATAACTTCCTGCTTTCTAGGATCTTATGGAACAGTGAGAAGTCCAGGTTAAATTCATTTCTCAAGGCTTCTCTAAGCAGTAACCCAACTGGCTCACCAATAACACGATCTGAAGATGGATTTTTGAATATTTTGGACAGCAAATCATCCCAGAATTTCAGCTTCAAGTCACCAGCATTCATCCCAATGGAGCCAGTGAGTATCTTGTTTACAGCAGAGTGCTCGACGTTGAATATCCTGGATATTTCCAGGTTGAACGTCTTAATGGCAATGAATGTGTCTCGTGCTGGAGAAGGAACGTACGCACTCAAAACGTAAGAGGACTTATCGAAGGTTCTCAGCTGGTCGAGGCAGCCTCTTCGTGCGGTGATCAGCTGGGCCTCAATTGCCTGAGATGACATCTGCAGAACGGCTCCTGGCTTCATATTTTGGTGTTTTTCTGATATAAAACCTTTCAATTTCTATGGGGTTCTTCTTTCTCAAGGTTTTTTTATATGGATGAAAAATGAAAATCATCTTTCTCATCAGCACAACGAAACCCTTCAAAGACTGTAAGAAATAGCAGGAAAGCATGAGGATCGAGAACGACAATCCAAAAGTGTACCTGGATATCTCAATTGCAGGCCAAAAAATCGGGAGAATAGTGGCAGAACTGGTGAGTTTATGAGATAATTGTTCTGTGCGATGATGAGGTTGACATTGATTTACTGACACAGAGTTCTTGCTATAGTTTGAGGATGGTGAGTCTCATAGTAATGAAAAGTGAATATACCAAGTACTAACACAGGCTGAATGAATAAAGTTGCCCCTAAAGCTTCGAAGAACTTTCTAGAGCTCTGTACCCCTGGCCAAACACTCGCTGATGGTACTAATGTCACACTGAAGGGAAACACATTCAACAAAGTCATCAAGAACTTCATGATCCAATCAAGTGGGATAGATGTCGAAGGGTACTTCACTGAGCCGTTCCAAGAAAACCTGGGAACTTTTGAGGATATTTATAACTTGAGTATGGCCAATACCACCACGTTTCAATTCTTCATCAATACCTATCCTGCACCACATCTGAATGGTCATCATACAATATTTGGTAAGATACTGAAGGGAAAGTCAACAGTTAGAACTATTGAGTATTCAACCGTTGATTCCCAAAGCGTCCCAACTGATGTGATTAAGATCGATGATTGTGGAAGATGGACAGAGGATCTTGGGGTCCCTGTTTACAATGCCTCTTATGATACAATTGGAGGTGATATTTATGAAGAATACCCAGATGATGATGAAAACTTTGATAAAGAGAAGCCAGCTGAATCACTTATAGCAATCAATAAGATTAAGGATTCTGGATCATTATTGTTCAAAGTAAAGAATTACCAGGAAGCTTTGTTCAAGTATAAGAAGGCTTTAAGATACACCAATGAGCTCATTCCAGATAGAGATTCAGAGCCTGAACTAGCACCAAAGTTTGAAGATATGAAGAAAAAACTATTCCTGAACTTATCGTTGACCTCATTGAACTTGAAAGATTACAAAAGAGCTATTGATTACTCCACATACTTATTAGAATCTGAATTCCCAATGTTACCAACAGAGAAAGCTAAAGGATATTATAGAAGAGGTATATCGAAAGGAGAATTGGGGAAAATCAATGATGCTTTAGAGGATCTTCAACTATGTTCTAAACTAAATCCAAAGGATGAAGTGGTCAAGACGAAAATTCATGAGCTTGAGACAAAGCTCGAACAACAAAAGGCTAAAGAAAAGGCTAAATACTCAAAATTCTTTGGAGGGAAGTAATTAATTCTATTATTTGATAATATACATAGACACCCTATAGATTCATACAGCACAATGTGACTGTAGTTTTTTTTTTCTATTCCAGTTGGGCTAATAAAGCATTCAATTGTTTCAAAACTGCTGATTTGGCAGTACCACCAGTAGCTGTTCTTCTTTCAACGGAGACTTCAAAGTTGAAAACATCTTTAACATCAGCATCGAATCTTGAATCAATAGCTTTGAATTGTTCCAAAGTCAATTGATCAATTCCTGATAGATTTTCATCTTCGGCCTTTTTGACACATGAACCTGAGATGTGATGAGTTTCTCTGAATGGAACACCTTTACGGACCAAATAATCAGCTAGATCAGTAGCTAGCATATCCATGGTTAGTGCACCTTCCATTTTTTCTTTGACGATGCTCAATGTTGAAATCACACCAGTTGCAATCAAAATGGAATGTTCAACAGTAGTTAAAGCATCAAATAATGGTTCTTTATCTTCTTGCATATCTTTGTTGTATGTTGATGGAATAGATTTGATTGACATTAAGAAACCAGATAGAGAACCAAAAACTCTACCAGATTTACCTCTCAATAGTTCCAAAGAATCTGGGTTTTTCTTTTGTGGCATTAATGAAGAACCAGTTGAATAAGCATCTGCTAACTTAATGAAACCAAATTCACCTGATGAATAAATAATTAAATCTTCACTGAATCTTGAGATATGATTCATGAATAAAGTTGACCAAAACAAAGTTTCAACAACAAAGTCTCTATCAGAAACGGCAGCTAAAGAATTTCCAATCACACCATTGAACCCTAGATTTTCAGCCAGATATTCTCTATCAATACCATAAGGATGACCAGCCAAGGCACCAGCACCCAATGGAGAAACATTCAATCTCTCTATGATCTGTTGCAGTCTCTTGTAATCTTCAGTGAAGTAAGTTGCGTACATGCTTAACCAATGAGCCCAACGAATCGGTTGAGCTTTCTGTAAATGGGTATAACCTGGCATTAAGACGTCCAACTCAGATTCAGCTCTCTTCACAATGGTTTGAATCAAATCTTTAAGGAAACCAGACAACAAAGTCAATTGTTCACGAACATAAATTCTCATATCTGTAGCAACTTGATCATTTCTTGATCTACCAGTATGAACTTTCCCAGCAATATGACGACCAATGATTTCACCCAATCTTCTCTCATTAGCAGTGTGGATATCTTCATCGCCATCTTTTTCAACAAACTCACCGTTGGACCATTCCCCCTTGATGATCTCCAGCCCACGATGTATCTCACTGAGTTCTTCCTCCGTCAACAATCCAATCTTGTACAAACCTGAAGTGTAGACCCTGGTCCCTTCCAAATCAGCAGCGTACATCTTCTGATCGTACGGTAAAGAGGCATTGTACAGGTTCATTAGGGGATCGGTGGCACCGGTGAAACGGCCACCCCACAGTTTCAATTCAGCTGGCTTCTCAGACATTCTGGCACTCGAAATTCTGGCGTAATAGTGTAAAATTTGATGGAAGCAGAAGAAGAATTTTGTTAAGCTGCTTTTTTCATGATGAGTCAAATTAATTGGCCGATAAGACGAGAAAGTGCCTATTTCGGTGTATTTCCGCATTGGGGCAGTTCTACAGGAATTATTATATAAGCACAAGTTGCTTGAATAAGAAGCTCTATAAAACGGTGCTGCTGCTCATGGTTTACATCTTCCACTGAAACGAGGATACAAGGAGCAGTCTCTGACGGTGAATCTGTTGGTCAACCAAGCCAAGATACGCTCGGTCCCCAAACCGTAACCACCGTGTGGTGAGGTACCGTACTTACGTTGGTCAATGAACCAATAGTAGGCATCCAAATCGTTGATACCTTCACGTTTGAAACCTTCAATCAGCTCTTCAAGGCCTTCAGAACGCATGGACCCACCGGTGATTTCACCGACAGTTGGCATTAGAACATCAACGGATTCGGTGACTCTTGGATCGTCATCACAACGCTTCATGTAGAAAGATTTGATTTCAGCAGGGAATCTGGTCAATAGGATTGGGACACCAATGTCATCAGTCATCTTACGTTCAGCAGCTTCAGCAATATCATCACCGAATTTGAATTCTTCACCGTCTTCGTTTTTGATTCCATGTTCGTTCAACCAATCTAAAGCATGGATATACTCCATACGTTTGAATGGGAATGATGGAGCAACGAAATCTGGGTTCAATTGTTTGATCAAAGGACCAGAGATCGGATCTTCCAAGACGTATTTGACAGCTTGTGTTATCATTCTTTCAATATGACTCAATAAATCATCAAAGGTTAAAAATGCTAGTTCTGCTTCAACGTGGGTATATTCAGATAAATGACGACGAGTATGAGATTTCTCAGCTCTGAAAGATTCTTGAATACAGTAAACATCACCTAGTGCTGGCAAACAAGTTTCCAAGTATAATTGAGAAGATTGTGTCAAGTAAGCTTCTTCGCCGTAATAGTCTAATTTAAACAAAGTGGAACCACCTTCAACTTGTGTTTGAACCATACATGGTGGAGTGACTTCAGTCAAACCTTCTTGTTCGTAAAAACGACGAATGGCTCTCAATAAAACAGCACGGACTTTCATGACTCCACTGATGGTTTCTCCACGTAGAGTCAAATGACGTTGATCTAATAGTAATGATGGATCAGCACCTTCTTGAATTTTGTTAGTGAAGGCTTCTTCACCACTTGGAGCTAAACCAATAACTTCATAGTAGTCAACAACTAACTCGATACCACCAGCAGCTTGTTTACCCTCTGGTAATTTTTCAACGGTACCATATAAAGTAACGGTAGATTCCAAAGTTAAAGTTTGGGTTTGATATGCGTTAGCTAAATCTCCAGATAAGACAGCTTGTAAGAATCCAGTACCATCTCTCAAGACAATGAAAGCGAGACCCTTTTGAGCACGGAAACGATGTATCCATCCAGAAACTTTCACTCTTTGACCGACTTGTACATTGCCAATCTTGCTTTTGATGGCAGTTGGTAGAGATGGATCTTGTTTGATTTCAATCTTCAAAGCTTCTAATTTCTTAGCAGCATCATCAGCTTCTCTTTGGGCTTTTTGAGCTTCAGCAGCTTTAGCCTTTTCAGCTTTCTTCTTCAAACCTTCGACACCCTTTTTGGCTTTCTTAAGAGCAGAAGCAGTGATTTCAACGTAACCATCAGTTTCCTCATCTTTCTTGTAAGTGAATATTTTAGCATCTCCTTTGGCAAAAAGAGCAAAAGCTGCAGTTTTGAAAGGGGACTCCTGGGAGCCTGCGGTGGACAGCTCGTCGACACCGGACACCTCGTTGACGTAGACGGACATTGGGAAGGCTTCTCTGTGTTTTGATGGAAGTGCTGGCTGGAAGAGAAAGTGGACTTTTAACGATCTGAACAAAAAAGAGCGTGGTGATTCATGGACAGTGTTACCCACCCGGGAGTCACGTGACATACATTTCCCTAATGGTGACTCATCCTAGCTGTGTCCACAAAGGGAACATGCTGTGATACCGCAAGGCACACGCTAGACAAATTAGAAAAGCTCTGGAAACTGAACATCGTACCGTTCTTCCAAGGAGCTCTCCCAGCGAGACATCACCAAAAAAGCCCTTTTCTGCGAACTCATCGCCGGAAACGGTACGCGCAGCATCTCAGTGTCTCTCTCCATTGAAAAAACTCACCAAAAATTTGTTTGGCCCGTTTGTTGAATGCCCAGCTAAACACCACCAATCACACCCCGAAATGGCTCTAGAAGCTTCATTGGCTGCATTATCAATTGCACAAGTCTCCTCTCAGGAGGCTGTCCCAACGAAAGCCCTAGTTTTCAAACCAAAAACTGCTAAAACTGCTGCCCCAGTACCAATCGTTGTCTTTGCCTTGCAATCAACCCAAACTCCTTCCAACGTCGTTGCATCCTCCGCGGCTGTCAAGGATCCAAGATTAGCCAAAGAAGATCTTGTTGAAGAATTCTTTGCTGTGTCTCCAAAAGAGTTTTCCGTTGCTAACATCACCAAAGATCATGCCGGTAAGATCAAAGTCCTAGTTGATCAGGAAATCTCTGACTCAGCTATCTATGAATTATCAACTGAATCATCCAAAGCCGTTGTTGAAGGTAAAGCGATCCTTTCACATTTGCAAGCAACTGGTGTTGAATTGATTACCGTTGATTTTTCTGCTGCTCCAACTCCAGCTCCAGCTCCAGCTAAAAAATCAGCCAAAAGTGATACCAAGAAGGACAATGCAGCTGCTCTAGAAGATGCCAAATTGATTGGTGTCACTGTTGATAAATTCTTGGATTTCCCAGGTTGGTATCAACAAATCCTAACCAAAGGTGAAATGTTGGAATACTATGATGTCTCTGGTTGTTACATCATGAGACCATCTTCATACTTTGTTTGGGAACAAATTCAAAGTTATTTCGATGGACATATCAAGAAGATGGGAGTGAAAAATGCTTACTTCCCAATGTTTGTTTCTTCAAAAGTTTTGGAAAAGGAAAAAGACCATATTGAAGGTTTTGCTCCTGAAGTTGCTTGGGTTACTAAAGCTGGTAGCTCTGATTTAGAAGAACCAGTTGCTATTAGACCAACTTCTGAAACCGTCATGTATCCATACTATGCTAAATGGATTCAATCATACAGAGATCTACCATTGAAATTGAACCAATGGAACTCCGTTGTTAGATGGGAATTTAAACATCCTCAACCATTCTTGAGAACAAGAGAATTCTTATGGCAAGAAGGTCATACTGCTCATTTGACTTTTGATGAAGCTAACGTTGAAGTTTTACAAATCTTAGAACACTATCATAACATTTACAAAGATCTTTTGGCTGTCCCAGTTGTTAAAGGTAAGAAGACTGAAAAGGAAAAATTTGCCGGTGGTTTGTTTACCACTACTGTTGAAGGTTATATTCCAACAACTGGTCGTGGTATCCAAGGTGCTACATCCCATTGTTTGGGTCAAAACTTCTCAAAGATGTTCAACATCAGCGTGGAGAGTCCAGAAGGTCCAGACAGTCCTAAGCTATTTGCATGGCAAAATTCTTGGGGTTTATCAACTCGTGTTATTGGTGTCATGATTATGATTCACTCTGATAACAAAGGTTTGGTTATTCCACCAAGAGTCGCTCAATATCAAGCTGTTGTTGTCCCAGTAGGTGTCACTGCTAAAACTTCCAAAGAACAAGAAAATGCTATCAATGACGGTGCTAAAGAGATTGAATCCAGATTGGTTAAAGCTGGAATTAGAGCAATTGGTGATTACCGTAAGAATTATTCTCCAGGTTGGAAATTTTCTGATTGGGAATTAAAAGGTTTACCTGTTCGTTTGGAATTTGGTCCAAAAGATTTGGAAAAGAAACAAGTTACTGTTGTTCGTCGTAATGATTCCAAAAAATACATTGTTGCTCTTGATGATTTGGAATCAGAAATTCCTAAAATCCTTGATCAATTACACGAAGACTTATACTCTAAAGCTAAAGAATCATTTGACTCTCACAGAATTGTTGTTGAAAACTGGGAAGATTTTGTTCCAGCTTTGAACGCCAAAAATGTTATCCTATCACCATGGTGTGGTAGAATGGAATGTGAAGAAGATATCAAAGAAGCTTCGGCCAAGAAAAACGATGGTACTGAAGAAGAAGTTGATGAAAAGGCTCCAAGTATGGGTGCTAAATCTTTATGTATTCCATTTGACCAACCAGAACTGAAAGAAGGTACTAAATGTGTCAAATGTCAACAGAAGGCGGTCAATTACACCATGTTTGGTCGTAGTTATTAAGAGGGTGCGTTGCTAATGAAAAGGATAGATGTATAATAATGCAAACAAATTTTTAATAGTCTATTGTCTGTATTCGTCAAGTAGTCTCCAACCTGATTTTGATGAATCCCATCTTGCTATTCCTTTCAACATTGACCGGATCATTGTCAAGTCCTTCTTATCTGAGATTTCAATCTTACAAGCATCCAGTATTTCACTGGAACTGGCAAAATTATCCTCTTTTTGAGCAAGGAACTTAGTCATATCGTCAATCATCTTGACATGTTTCTCATCAGTGAATTTGTTTGATCCATCTTCATTGAGCTTCTGACTTTTCATGTTTGAAAGAATTGATTGGGAAGATTGTTTAGATTTTATACCTGGTTTCAATTTAGATTTACCAGCGATACCGAATCTCCCAGTGAATGTTGGAACACCGAGTCCTGCCTTCTTGACCTGCTTACGAGAACGTTTCAAGGCTTCAAGTGCATCATTTGCCACTTTTCTCGCTTCACGTTCAACAATATCTTCTGTTGGTTTTGAATGTTGATCAACAACATCATCATGCTTGACAGCTTGTGCAACAGATGCTGAATTCTTGAACAGGCCGCCCATAAGTCTATCATCCTCAGTTTGGGTTTCTGTTTCTTCTCTATATGTCTCTAACCCACTGACACCTTGAATCTTGGAGATTTTTGCCAAATCATCAACGCTTTGTTTTTGTTTCTTCTCTGAGAATACACCTCCGAATCGTTCTTCTGAAGTAGAATCAAAATCAGATAATGTAAACAAGTCATGCAACTCACTATTCTTGAAGAATCTTTTCTGATTTGGATCTTTCAATATTTTATCGGTAAGTAGTTGCTTGAAGATTTGACGATGGTAAATCTTCTCCTCAATAGATCCTCCAATGACCAGTCTATATATTAGTACCTCTTTCTTTTGGCCCAATCTCCATGCACGTTCTCTTGCCTGTAAATCTGTAGAAGGGTTCCAATCAGGATCAAATATAATCACTCTATCAGCACCTGTCAAATTGACACCCAAACCACCAACCTTTGTTGTCAATAGGAAAAGATCATAGTTTTCATTGTTGAAAGAGTAAATCATATCTTGTCTTTTGCCAATACCTGTTTCCCCACTCATCTTCATATACTTGTAATCAGCACCTAAAGTATTTCTTAGAAATTTCTCCAGAATCACCATCATTTGTTTTGTTTGGGTGAAAAGTAATACTTTATGTCCCTCTTGTCTCCATTGAGTCAAGATAGATTTCAAAACTTGTAGTTTCCCTGATCTTGAAGGATCGCCATATCCAGGTTGGCTTTCCATAAAATGGACATCTGCTAAATCTGGATGATTACATATCTTCCTCAAAGTATCAATAGCACCTAAATATGAGTTGACCTTAAACTCAGTAGATTTCAAAAACTGAAGATACTTGTCTTTTTGATATTTCGTTAATCTGCACATAAGAACATACTCTTGTTTTGTTGGTAGATCCTTAGCAACATCAACTTTCATTCTCCGTAGTAAGAACGGTTGAATAAGCTCCTTCAGAACAACTGCTTTTTGGTATCCAATTTTGACTTCCAAATTACTCGCATTAGCATACCCTCCAGCTTTGATTGGTTGTTCAAATTCTTCTTGAAAAATAGGCAAAGTGCCTAATCTCCCAGGAAAAATAAAGTCAAACAAGGACCATAGCTCAACTAGATTATTTTGGATAGGTGTACCGGAGAGAATAATCCTGTTATAAGTCTTCAGTCTTTTACTAAGGATTGTGATATTGGAATCTGGATTCTTGATTTTGTGACCTTCATCAAGAACAACATATCCCCAGTCAACGTTCAATAAATGATCTTCATAGATTCTGAGACCAACATAACTAGTAATCAAGACATGTCCCTTCGTCAACAGTGTCTTCATAATAGCCTGGGCTTTAGCTGAAGATTTCATCGCCTGTAATGTCTTCACTGTGTTTGAGTCTTCGTAACCCTCTTGGAGTAATGCCTTCTCGAAATCTTCATCTTTCATTCCACCTTTACCAGCCATTCCTGACCCAATAGAATGAAGAACCATGGTTCTGAGTGGTGGCCACCATGTATGAAATTCATTCACCCATTGCGTCATGACCGTTGCAGGGCAGACAATCAATACAGGTTTATCTAGTTTCCCAGAATAATGTAATCCGGCAACAAATGAGATAATCTGGATTGTTTTGCCCAACCCCATCTCATCACTAACAATTCCACCATGCTTTTGAGAGTAAAGTTCATAAAGCCATTGAACCCCAGTTTTCTGATAATCAAATAATGATGGATATATGTCACCGGGTATTTTGAAGTCATTATTTAAAACAGCATCAGGATTTTTTGGATGTGGTTTCTGCCATTCTTGAACTTCGTCTGACCCTTTATCCTTACTCGTTCTCATCTCATTTCTTCTATGGATCCAAGTGTTTAGACGACTCTGGTAGAAGGATTCATCACCATCATCGATGTTTCTGATCTCATCTTCAGTTAGTAGCTTGACCTTCTTTTTTGGCCGGAGTTCTTCCTCCTCTAATTCTGATGCAGAATCCTCTAGATCATCTTCCTCAACACTGTAATCATCTTCTTCTGATTTCTTGAAGCCAGGTATCCTTAGATTTTGATGCGAAACTGCCTCTTGTGGTTCATGGTGCGTTGCATCTTCCTCCAAAACAAACCCAGTAGAGTTACCAAAGGCAGTGATCTTACCCGTTCTAATGAGAAACTCCTTTTCTGATTCATTGGGTAATCTTTGACCATCCACAGCTGTTCGCTCATCCTGATTGTGGGCAATCTGTTGATTCTGCTCCAATCTGGCTTTGATATCCTCAATATCTGCAATTGCTGGTAGCAACTTCGTGTCAGTCAAGAGTTTGATATGCTCTTTCAATTCCTCCTTCTGCGAGATCTTTGTTCTAGGGTTCACAAGCCTATCTTGAAGCTTCTTTATCTCATATCTGAACTTCCGAACCTGTTCCTGAGCTTTCTCCAACCGCTTTTGATCAGACTCTATTTCTTTCTGATTGATTAACTGGTTCGCATCTGCTTGAATTTGGTGCTCCAGCGACGACTGTTCCACAAGTTTGATGCCCAAATCCTGGAGGCTTTCATTCCCTCTAGGGACATCTTGCTCTTCTGACATATCAACAGCGATTTCAGAGGGCAGAGCGTTCCTTTTCCTTCCCACTTTGGATCGATTTGAGAGATGCTTTTATGTCAAAACACCATCGCAGGTGGTCACCCGGCTTTTGCCTTCAAAAAATTATGGACCCGCGAAAATCGTAGTTATCATGGCTTTTAATTGTTTTGGAGGATCAAATATTAATTGGTTATTTTGAGCTGAGGGCTTCTGGCTTGGAGTTGGATATTCAGTGAAGACAATGGCCACCTTCCAACCTCTCTCAGAAACTGTGTGGTTTCTCAATCCTTGATTCCTAATTCTGACCCAGGTTTCGGGTCTGCATCTCGATTCGGAAGACTGCCCGATCAAAAAGCCGATAAGCGATGACTTCTTCGGTGAAAAATAATTGGTAATCTCAATTCTCAAAAGGTTTACACAACTGTCGGTCAACTATTCTCTGGAACTGTCCCGATTTGCGAGCTCTCTCTGCCAATATATTCATCACTAGACATAGAATGCCAAAAATATCGAGTAAATTGGAAATCAATAGAGTCCAGGAGCTCGACTATCTGCTGACTCAGTTGAAGCCTCTGATCTTGAATCATATCTCAAATGCTTCCAAGCCTGGGGCCAGTATAGGTCCAAGAACCACACCATCTGAGCTGGCAAAGCTTGTTCCACTAGAAACTCCAGCCAAAGGTTATGGTAAAGATGGTGTCTATGGCATTTTTGAAAAAGTGTTGAACAACTCAGTGGTGACATGGCATCCTGGCTTCTTGGACAAACTATATGCATCTACCAACCCAATCGGTGTCATCTCAGATCTGCTATTAAGTTTATTGAACACAAATAGTCATGTTTATACTGTGTCTCCTATCTTGACCCTCATAGAGAAGAAGGTATCCAGATCATATGCTAACTTGTTTGGTTTCTCTGGTCCCTATGCTGGTGGGTTGACATTCTCGGGCGGTTCTTGGTCAAACATTACAAGTTTACACATTGCAAGATCTACCCTTTTCCCTGAAACCAAATCTCATGGTAATGGAACTCATAATTTTGCAATCTTTACATCAAAGCATTCACATTATTCCGTTGAGAAAGCTGCTATCTTGTTGGGACTGGGATCTCAAAGTGTCATCAAGGTTGATATTGATTCCAACGGTGCTATGGATGTTGCCGATCTTGATCGAAAGATAATCAAGAGTAAAGAAGATGGGTATACTCCATTGTATATCAGTGGTACTGCAGGTACAACTGTTTTTGGCTCATTCGATCCTTTTGACGAAATAAGTTCGATTGCTAAAAAGCACAATATCTGGTTCCATGTTGATGGTTCTTGGGGTGGTAACGTTGTTTTCAGTGAGAAACAAAAACATAAATTGAAAGGTGTAGAGAAGGCAGACTCAATAACCACTAACCCTCATAAACTACTAGGTGTCCCAACAACTTGCTCTTTCCTACTGCTACCCGATGAACGAGTTTTCCAAACAGCAAACTCACTGGATGCTCCATACTTATTCCACAACAAGGAAGCTGACGATACATTTTATGATTTGGCCGACGGTACCATGGGATGTGGTCGTAGAGCTGACTCTTTGAAGTTTTATCTAGGATGGTATTACTATGGTACCGAGGGTTACTCTGAAAGAATCAACCATGCTTTTGATATCACTGCTTATTTCACTCAGAAAATCAGTGATAATCCATCGAAATTCAAACTGGTTTCTTCGAATCCTCCACCTGCTTTGCAAGTCTGTTTCTACTTCAACAAAAATGGGGATTTCAGTAACTCTGATCTCAACACTAGTACCACTAGAGAAATTGTCAAGAAACTCCATGAGTCTGGTAGATTTCTAATAGATTATTCACCTGCTGCTGGTATTGATGGAGGTGAATTTTTCAGAGTCGTTTTCGTTAGTCCAATTGTCGACAGTGACCTTGTGGATGAATTATATGACTCTATTATCAAAATCGGTGACCAGCTATAATACATTACAGCATGTTACACTTTGAAGCAATTTCCATAGCTTATATATTCCCCCTTATATCAATATTTTAGAACAACCTAAATATTTGTAGCTCTATGGGACGCTACATGAATAAATACATATATGTACAAGATCAAATAAAAAAGGCCCTCACCAACATAACCGTAACAAAACAAACCAAAACACACCACTCCCTCAATCTTTGTTCCCAGAATCCAGAATTTTCAACTTTCTATACTCTTCTTGAGGGTCGAAATTCCCAGAGGACAAATTTTCATACTGTTGATCGTATTTCCCTGTTGAAAGTGGAGCGTTTCCTCTCATTCTCTTTGACATATCAAAGAACCCCTTTCTGCATTCCCAGAATGCCTTCATCTGAGCTTTGCATAGCTCTGGCAATGCCATCGATAGTTCTGGATTCTCGATACACTCTCTTGGAGTGTGTCTCTCTATAAGGACACAAGGCGATCTCTGCAGACACACAGCCACTGCTTTTCTCTGATCTTTGCAACTGGATGAGCGGGAGTTAGTACTGTAAAAGCCAAACCACTCGAGGAGAGACTCACCTTCCACCCATTCTGACTGATATTTATTGACGTGATGAGGTTGAGGCCTTCCAGAAGGAACAAAACTTTTCTAAAAACAACCCAGACATTTGGTTGAGCCACTCAGCACTTTCATACGTGGAAAGATGAAAACATCACCAAATGGGTCTGGAGAAACACCAGCTTCTCTGCTTCCTTCCACGTAGACCCGGGCAATGACAGTCAGCTTTGTTCCTGGCGAGCCTAACAAGGAGCCGCAGGCAGTTTCACAGGCTCAATGGAGAGGCCAGTCGATAATGGTGAGTTGATTGACTTCCCACCCATAAGCATTCCGAGAACGAAGATACTAATTGATTCCAAAAAGGCGTACTGCTCAGGGAACAACTTGATCATTCTGGCTGACGATATGAGACATCTCCAAACAGTGTATCTCGATGCTGACGCATCCTCGGTGGCTGTCAACAATTACAACGGTACGGTATGTTATCACTTCATTGTTTCAACATTGTTTGGTCATACTAACCATCAGTGGGAATAGATCGCAGTGGCTGTTGGAAGCCAAGTGCAGATATACGAACCAATGAATGAGTTCATGCAAGTACCGAGAGTGAGTATATGGTCCATCCAGTTCGACTAAATGGCTCGACTAACATGATCTATAGTGGCAATTTAGCACCAGGCTTGTGGACTCAGATAACCACTCACAGATCAATATTGTCGATTGGGGTGTCCAAGAAGAGATCATTACTGGATCAGATTATCTTACGTTATGGCAGGTGAAGAAGGAGTTTGGAATCGTGAAACCAGTCATACTATGGTCGATGAAACAAGCAGCCCCTGTTTTCTTGGCCAAGATATCACAAGACTCAAATCTCATAGCCAGTTGTACAAAGTATGACAAGTTACTCAAGGTCTGGAACAGGCTTTCCTTCGGTGAGAACTCATTGTTTGATTTATCCTATCTATTACATCCATCATCCATTACGAGCATACGGTGGAAAGGAAATGATCCCAAAAAAACACCATCTGATTTCACAAATACTCTTTATACACTTGGTAGAGATTCGATCTTGAGGATCTGGTCAAGCCATGAATATGAGAGCTCACACCTTATTCAGCACTGGGGATCATTGGATCTTTTTGAGGGATCTTGCCAGAGGAATGGTAAGAAATTCGTTAACATGATTGATGACTACCTTGTCACAATTGCTCTAAAATCGGCAATATCTAAATTATACAAGAGCAAAGATGTTGAGATCCAAAAAGCACAGCCAGATCTTGCAATCGTGACAGATTCTGATGGGAAAATGGACATATATGCCCTTGAAAATCTATCACAAAATCCTCCAAAAATGATGAGTGTCACAAAGTTGAAATCAGTGAAATTTAAACCCCAAACATTCGTCAGAAATCCTGAGTTCCTTAACTTTGCAGAACCATTGAACGATTCTGATGGTGATATTTCGTTGGTCATCCATGATCTTAATGGAGTGATTAGAAATGTTATTGTTGACTTAAGTTTTCTGATCAATGATGACGGAAAGGGTGCTATAGGCTCACTCTCTCATAAGCTTACTGGTCACAACAAATCAATTCAAAGGATTTTCAGAACAAGTGATGGTGAAGCTATGTTGACCACGAGTAGGTTTGAAGAAAATGCTGTTTGGATTCCGCAATATCTGAAAGATAGTTTGACCTTGATGAAAAAATCCATTGTCAACACACCGTCACCAATCTCCATGGCTGTAATTATGGAAAAGGGAAACCAGTTACTTACTATATGCTCTAAAAAATTGATTCTATGGGATACTTCTCAAAAAGTTGCTCAGAAGAAGTTCTGTTTTGATATATCTGAGACAGAAGAGCCCATATTATTTGCTCAGGTTCCCCTTGCAAAACATGACCACTCTAAACATTATGTCATTGCCATATATAAGCACACAACCAAAGCATGGTTAGTGACAAACTCTGATATCGCCGAGTTCAAGGTTAATGATCTGCCTTTAAGTCAAGATAAGATTCATTTGATCTCCCCAATCGATCCAGTGGGTGCAGCCAGCTCAAATGATAGAGCAGTTTTATCAACTGTCACCAAAGATGGTGTGATACAATGTTTTTCAGGTGTTATTGAGAATGATATAATCAGATGGATCGAAAAATGTCACTTAGAATCAGAGATCACTAACGCTTCATATATTCGTGGATCTTCCATTGAGAAGTTTGCGATAGTTGATGAATCCAAGAAGAAGCTGACGATCTGGGATCTCAATCGAAATGTTCTAGAGTATGAGGAGAATTTTGATGATATTATACGTGATGTTGATTGGACCTCGACTTTCAATAAACAAAGTATTCTTGCTGTTGGCTTTGAAGATTACTCGTTGTTATATACCCAGGTAAGGTATGATTATACCAACAAAACGCCACCATTTCTTGCAATCAAGAAGATTGATATTAAAAGCTACACTTCTCACAGGATAGGAGATTCCATTTGGCTGAAAGATGGTATCTTGGTTGTTGGCGCAGGTAACCAAATTTTTGTGTCTGATAAAGAACTCGACTTAGTCAATGATAAGTTTACTAAGCAATCTATTGGAACAAGGAACATTGTGTCGAATGATATTTTGAATCTGTGCTCAGTCTTGAATGGGACATTACCACTATACCATCCCCAATTCGTTATTCAGTTATTATTTATTGGTAAATTTGATTTAGCAAAAGAGATACTATTGAGATTGTTTCTCAAGATTCGTGAAATTGAGTTATCTGGTGGCTCTATTGAAGCATTAGGCTCACACTTAGGGTTCGATGTCACCAAGTTCTGGCAAGAAACATATGTCAAAAGCTGTGACTTCGAAGAACCTTATACAAGCTTTAACAACAGTGTTGCTGACTCCCTGAAGGAGAAACTGACCACTTACTCTTTACCATACCTTACGAGACATCAACAAATAACCTTGCTAAGTACAATCGAAGCTATTGAGGACATTGATAAAAACATTTTGAGTTTGGATGACCATGGTATTCGGTTCTATCTGGGTGTGAAGCTTCATCAATTACATCGGACTGGCTCTCAAGGACAATTAACCATGAGAGATATAAACTGGGCTCTTCACAGTGAAAACAAGGAATTGTTATTGCAAAATATTCAAAGTTCAGTCAAAGATAGGAAACTTACATGGAGTGTTGCTGTAGAATATGGACTATCCCATTGGATCCCTTACAACGAGCTGGTTTCAACTTTTGAGGCAATTGCAAGAAATGAGTTCATATCACAAGAGAAGAAAGATCCCTCAGTTTGTTCCATATACTATTTGGCATTAAAAAAGAAACAGATTTTGATTGGTCTTTGGAGAACATCAGTTGGAAATCCAGATCAACAGAAAATGCTCACGTTTTTGAAGAATGATTTCCGTCAGCCTAGATGGAAGTCCGCAGCACTCAAGAATGCGTTTGTTCTGTTGAGTAAACATAGATATCTGATGGCTGCCTGCTTTTTCCTTTTGGCTGATTCTCTAAAAGATTCTGCAAATGTGTTGATAAAGCAAGTCAAAGATATTGACCTAGCAATCGGTGTCTGCCGTGTATATGAAGGTGATAATGGTCCTGTTTTGAAGGATATCTTGACCAAACATTTATTGTCAATAGCTGTCTCTAATGGTGATAGATGGACAACAAGTTATATTTTCTGGAAGCTCAAAGATCAATCAAAAGCAATCCAGGCACTAGTCAAGGCTCCTATTGATGTTGTCTCTGAGGACCACAAGAGCGCTATAGTTCTGACCGAACGTGCAAAGTCTTTTCTTGAAGATGATCCTTTACTGGTGGTTCTTTATAAAAGCTTGAAAGAAAAGAGTCTTGGATACTTTCACGGTTCATTGGAGATTTCAACTATCGCTGAATTTGACTTCATTTTGAGAGTTGCCAATATTTATACCAGAATGGGATGTGATTATCTTTCTGTTTCTCTTGTCAAAAACTGGAAGTTTGCTAAATCGCAAGATGTGAAGAAGGGATCAAGTTATACAAACCTGAATGGTCAAGCTCAAGAACCTGCTGGTGGAAGTCTTCTTGAAAAATACGGGTTATCTCCCTCTGCAAGAGCGAGAAAGAGTGTGTTAATTGACCAAACCTTCAAAGATAATACTACCGGTCCTTCTTCTATGACCAGTGAGCTAAGTATTTTGGAGAAATATGGACTTGCTTCCAGTGCAATCAATAGAGAGGACAGTATCAAGGAAGAAGAACTCAAACAAAAGGGACACAACAATGTAACTCCTCCTCCACCAACTGCATTCGTTGAGCCTGATATGAGCTCATTCAATTTTGGATTCTGAAGAACATAGCAATCAAAACTTTTAGCATCGTGAGTGACAACTACAATTGATTGAGGATTTCTGAAGAGGTCATGCTAATTTGAAAGAATCTTTGAATAATCTATGTAAGTCCTTCCACTTTTTGTCGTATGTACTCTCCAAACAAAACAAGTAGAAGAGTACAGTATATACAAGTGCTATCGCACTTACTATGAGATACGCAGTGAATCTGGTAGTGCCTGTTAGTATTTTGCATCATGCCATGTGGCAACGTTTTCTGGTGATTGTACTCACAGTATAATGTTCATCGCGCTTGTTAACGCCCAATCCTTGTTGAACCCAATACCTTCTAACAAAGGAACAAACCCTCTCTGAAGTAGTAGATAATCGGAGAACTTCACCCAGCTATCCATGAAATGTTTCTCCAAATTCTCAAACTGGAAATAAGAGAGAACATCATATGTTGAGTAGACAACAAAAAGAGGAAGCAGGAAAGGTATCGTTGCGCTGAAGAAACCTCGAGTTGTTTTGAGCATGTTCGATTTCATTGTTGTTTAGGTTGATCAGCCAGCTGAAGTTTCCCAATTTGATGTGATGAATGCTCTCAGATTTAAACAACTATGGGATGTTTTAAAGATATGGATGCAAGCAGCTACTGAGTCCTTTTGTGTCAAGAGACGAGAATCGCTGTTATGAGATGGATATGATAAAATTGTGATGTTATGGATGGATGATACTAATTGGGCGACAGATGCACCGTTCTTGATCATTTCCACCAAACGAAGGGAAACAGCAAGCATTATAAAAGCACACTCCCAATTTCCCTGCAATTCGATGGAATTTCTCGAGAGTCGAGACTGTCGGTATCTCTCAAATAGGGGTACTCTTCCTATTGCGGACTTGACGCATTACTAAAAAGTTACATAACAATCACGTAATCATCAGCTCTATTCAACAAAGTGCCAACTGAAGTAGTTTGCGATCAGCCAGCGAGGTATGAATCTCCCAAAGTAAGCGAGGAATCTGGCACCAAACCCAACATATTCCACCGAGTTGTTATGTTCACTATACAAGAGGTCAAAAAGCTTATAGTGCAATCTCTTCATTGGTTCGCCTCTTATGCCGAACGATTTCCTGTTGTTGTTCGTATTGATGCTCAACGCACCTAGTTTCAGGTTAGTGATGTTTAACGAGTCATAGTCATTGGCCAAATTGGTAGAGAGACTTTGAAGGAAGTCAACAGTAATATTCTCCGTTGAATGATAAGGGAGGCTCAATGAGGATGATATCGTTGGAGTTATGAAAATTAAATTCGACCCATATTTTTCCGCCAATCCAATCAGTCCATTCTTCAGAAGATTCAATGATAACAAGGCATTATGATTGAATGATTGGAACCATGAGGTTTCTGGAATCAAATGGAACTTTCCAGCAGGGAAGTATAGATCAGGAACAAAAACTATACCCACTAGATTCAATTTGTTTGGTTGAGCACCTTGGAATGGAATGTGTTCGGATGATAACAAGAAATCAAACTTGTGGATCTGCTGACTGTTGAATGAATTCCCATTGCTATCAACAGCTTGTGTCGAGCAATCATCTGAGACAATCAAACTTTTAATATCTTGAACGGATTCATTACTGAAAAACTTGTGGTCTGCTTTTGAGTTCGTAGAGGTGATGTATACAATGAAACCTCTATTCTCCAAGTCAATTGCAATGTACCTCGTTAATGGTTCAGTAACCGACCCAACTACCAGAACAACGTCTTTTCTGGCCCCATTATTCAACCTGAGAGCTCTTCTTTTTTTCTTCCCAGTGAAGAGTGAGAGTTCTGAGTCTTTTAGCAGATACCCAGATACCCCCAGACCGACGAGACCTAAGACACCAGAGGTGACTAGTCTATGTTCATCTAGAAGTTTCACAATTTCTCTCACACTTGTGATACTGGTGTTGTTCTGGGGTATTGGAAGTGACTCTGAAGAAGGTTGGCCCGATGAGGTGATGGTGTTCGCAATGACATTGAGTGCACCATTTGTAGTGTCTGTCACCACTTTAGCAGCCCCCGAAATAGCGTTTGTGGCTCTTTGACAATAGTAGTAGATCGTATCGAAGGTCTTGTCCACTGGATCCATGATAGCTGGTGGAAATTCTACTCTCTTGATCTTATGGATTGAATTTGCCATTGGCATACATTTCCCAAAAGGGCGCTACGACTTGGTGTCCGGATGTGAACAGCCAAGGAATCACGTGATGTATCCCGAAAAATCCGCGAACTTGTCGGTCGTTTGCCAATGAAATGATGAAAACGGTAAAAAGTGTGAAATTTCCTCAGCTTCTCATCAACTTCACGGATGGAACCATTCTTCACACGGGTTATAGACTAGTACTGCGCAATGGGTATCAACAATCCTGTTCCTCGAAGCTTGAAGAGCGAAACAAGGTACGTCTCTTCTGTTTTTTCGTCCCTGAGTCTTGAGGGTTCCGCATTGTGTCAAATCTGTTATCAAGGGATAATACAGACTTAAACCATGGCAGACTGAAGATCTCATTGCTGAAGCCCGGAGATTTTGGACATAATCAGGTATTAATATGCTCTCAGCTACTAACACACATTGTCCTTAGAAAAGCAGCTAAAATCCTGGCTAATTTCATCAAACCTAACCAGATGTTAGGTGTCGATCAGGTCATTCCTCCGGATATCTTACAGAATGCAAAAGGGCTGGCCATCATCACTGTTTTGAAAGCTGGGTTCTTATTCTCAGGTAGAGCAGGCTCTGGTGTGATTGTTGCCCGTTTGCCTGATGGTTCGTGGTCTCCTCCTTCTGCAATCGTCACAGCAGGTGCGGGTGCTGGTGGTCAAATTGGTTTCGAATTAACCGATTTTGTCTTCATATTAAACACCAAAGAAGCTGTCAACTCATTCGCACAAGCAGGTTCCATAACTTTGGGTGGTAACATGTCTTTAGCTGCTGGTCCATTGGGTAGAAATGCCGAAGCTGGTGGTACTGCCTCCTTGAAGTCTGCTGCTGCTATATTTGCCTACTCAAAAACTAAAGGTCTCTTTGCTGGTGTTTCCCTCGAAGGTTCTGCCATCATTGAAAGAAGAGAAGCAAACAGAAAATTCTATGGTAATAACTGTAAAGCTAGACAAATCTTGTCCGGTAGGGTTGAACCTCCTCCAGAATGTGAAGCTTTGTTCAGGGTTCTAGAATCAAAAGCATTCAACAAAAGAAGAGCAGGAGATTATTATGATGATGACAGTTACTATGATGACATTCCAGATTTTGACTCTACTGATAGTAGCTCATTAGATGAGAGAAGATCTAATGGAAGAATTTATGGAAGAGGAGGTGCTTCTAGAAACTCTACCACTAGATCTAGAAATGATTATTCAGATGATGATTATAGTGATGATGACGCTGATAACTACTACAGCAGAAGAAGAAGTGGAAATGGTTCAGCAGCTGATAAAAGAACTTCCACAAGAACTACTTCCTGGGAAGATGATGTGTACGATCGATATGAATCTCCTTCGTCCAAAAAAAGATATTCTAATGATGTTGATGACCTAGAATCAAGATTTCAAAGGTCAAATCTTGATGGAAAACCTTCAAGACCAAGGTCAGAAAAACCAAATTTTGGTAACAAACCTTCACAACCAAGAGGTCCTAAGGCCATCGCACTGTACTCTTTTGAGGGTGAACAACCGGGTGACCTGCCATTCAGAAAAGGTGATGTGATATCTATAGTGAAGAAATCGGATTCTCAAGATGATTGGTGGACCGGTAAAATAAATGGGAGAGAAGGTATATTTCCTGCAAATTATGTTGAACTAGCTTAATGCAGGAGCAATTCAAGATGTATATGGTGAGTTATGAAGGTGATTCGGAACTACAATACTGAAAACTCTGTTATGACGGTCTAAGTCAAAACAATTCGTGATAAGTGTCCGGGGTTTTCAGAGATTTATTTGATCATGTGTTAGCGTCTACGAACAGGACGGGTTTCCGAAGGCGCTGTGCTGAAGAAAAACTGAACTTTGTTTTAATTTATAGTGTTTTTCTCTAATTATGTTAGGCTTTTCCTGTATACTCTAAATGCAATCTCTTGGTATAGCTAAATTCCAGTTTGCACTATCTTGAAAATCCCAATATCTCTATTGATTCTATAAGTTGAGATTTGAAAGACGATTGGAGTGTAGGATCTTCATCGATGCGTTGCAGAACTTGGCTGACATATCCAAAATCACTTTTCCAATAAGTATCAACCAAAAATTGAAGAATCCTTTTCAAGTTTCTAGGTCTTGTTGCCGCAGGGTACACTAGAAAGTCAATATACTGTAGTGCAACCTCCTCCAACTTATCCATCAAAGGTACCGAGAATCTGGTGTTGTCATTACTGACAGTTTTCATGGAAGAGGTTCTTGATAAATTGTAGTTAGGGGCAACTGTGGACACTCTTTGAAGTTCGTTTCCAATTGGTACTAATTGAAATAATGTTCCTTTCCCATTTCTGAACAAAGAAACTTTAGAAGAAGGGTTGTTTTCTGGAAAATTGGTATTGTACGCGTTTGGTCTGATTTGTGTGCTGTAAGATCTTGAAGTGATTGGAGATCCAACACTGGAGTTATTGAAACTCATAACCGGGGTGTCAATACGTAGGCTGGGACTTCGTGAAAGCTGATTTGGATGGATGGATTTGGATGTATCTTCAAATCTTGATTTTAACGTTTGACCAGCAATATGAACACCATTGATTTTGGCATTAACGTCTCTTGCATCCTCTTCATTCTCAAACTCAATATAATTTCTATACTTCTCACTTAACGGATTGATTGAATATTTGAGAATTTTTCCTCTAAATGAATAGCTTCTCAAGAATAACTTGAAGAAGTTCTCATTTATGCCAGGCGGTAAATTTTCAAGGTAAACTTTGAATGACTTCTTACCACTGAAGCTAGTTTCTCTTGATATTGAGCTATTTCGTTTTGATTCAGTAACATCTTGAATAGTTGTACCGGTTCCAGAGCTGGAATTAGAAGCTGCTTCTTTACCCAGCTGAATCTTTCTTTCTGCCCTCTTAAGAGCCTTAACACACGTCAATTTCTTGCCCCTGAACATTGTCTTATGATATGCTTCGATTGCATCTTTAGCAGATGAGCTGGATTCATAAGTGATCAAGCACCAACATGATTTGTATTTCTCCACAACTTCTTTAAAGAGATCCATGATTTTCCCACAGGAAGAAAATAGTTTCAAAATATCGGTATAAGTGACATCCAGAGGTAAACCTTTGACATAAATCTGTTTGAAATCATCCAAGTTATTTGACCATGTAGAGAGAGCAGATGATGCACTAAACGTCTCACCAGAATTGATCTTTTGATGATTGATGGTTGTTGATGTTGGTGATAGTGGGCTCTTCAAGGTACTGTGACTATCGATCGATGACTTCTTCTCGATCGGTGAGAGAGTGGATGGATTGTACTTTCCCTTTCTCAATTGCTTTGGAATATGAATAGAGCAGTAAATCTTTGACCCATCTAATTCTCTATCATTTAGGTCCTCAACAAACTTTTCTGCTGTCTCTCTATCAGCAAACGAAATAAACCCCTGTCTTTTTTTTGGATCGAGTTTGCAAGATAAGATGTCACCAAAAGATCTGAACTTCTCATAGAAGGAACGAACTGTGGAATCAGGACCAATGTTCAAGTTTGAAATAAATACGTTTGTTCCCAGAATTCTTTTTTCCTTACCTTGTAGCGAGGGCATGATTCTAATTTCTTTACTCATCAACTTCGAGTAGTTCAAATCCTCTATTGCTTTCTTAGCATCCGTTTCAGATTCAAAATTAACATAACCATAACCCAAAGACTTTCTAGATTTCGGGAAGTAACAAATTTTGACAGAAGAAAGGGACGGATATCTTTTGAAGTGATTGTATAAAAGCTCCTCTGTAACTTCAACATCAAGATCACCCACATATAAAGCAGTCAACTTATTAGGTTCAGACTCAACAACTTTGACCAAGTCAATAGAGTCATTATTTGAAGCAGAAGCGTCAGACCCAATAGATGTTTTGGTTGTTAGTTTAGTTGAAGAATCATCCACAGGTTTATTGTTGAGCACCGGTGAATTGTTCAACTTCTTGAAGTTGTTGAAAAGATCCCCAATATGTTCTCTAGAAGTGTTCAAAGATATTGGACTCAAAATGGAGTTCTTGTTCTGTGTATTGGTTTTGCTTGGTTGTAAACCAACAGTGGACAGTTTGACAGGCATCTTGGAAACCACGTCAAATCGAGTTTTGAAGATGATATTTTGTTCGTTTGAAGAGAACGGAGGGGGAAAGGGAAGCAAAGGGTCTCATTTGAAGATAAACAGATCAATCTCTGGGTTCAGTTTTGTGTCGTGAAAGATTCAACTCAATTTTTGGTTTTGTGTAAATGCAATAACCGTGGAAACATCAACAACCTTGAAACAAACACATTGGAAACGGAGTGTTTTCGTGTTTTCCCAGACTTAGATTAGTTCGGACTCCCCATTATCAGTGCGAACACTCAGGACATGAACCGATACACATTTGGAAAGAAAAGAAATCCTCGCTTTTAAAAGTAGAGTATGTTCTTTCAACATAACTAACAATAGACCCTATCGTCCGGGTAAGTCCGCTCAATCATCTTACATAAGCCCATAGTTAAGGAGGAGTTGAAGTCTATTATAATTCATTCGAATTCTCTTTTGATCTATAAATCTGTTTTTGTTCTTTTGTTATGGCCTGAATATTCTCCCATTTCATTTCAGCCATCTGAATTTTTCGGTGCGTTTCATACTCTGTATCATCTTTTGAAGATCTTCTAGTAACTTAATAGATCTCTTCCAAACAAACCTCTCTTCAACCAATCTAGGAACAACAAAACTCTCGTTCTGAAACTGACGGATTGTGCAAAATAAGTACCTCTCCATAAATACATAGCAACCAATCCACCAACAAAGGAATAACCAGGTAAATCGAAAACAGCACTGTTACCAATATATGCTAATGAACCTAGATGTTTATATTGGAATGGTTTTGAAATTGCATCATCAATATCACCATCCAGGATTTCATTAACAGTTAATGAGAGAGATGACTTTGCAAGTTTGGATAGCTTCTTCCCCAAGTACTTCCCTTGTTGATGAGCTCTTTGAGCGGTTGCTGGTAAGGAGGTGATTCTTGAATCGATATCTTTCAATAGAGCAGTGATCTGATCAAAAGATAGATGACCTGTTCTTTTTGAATCATATTCAGGAACTAGCTCATTCAAGAAATTTAACGCTTCAGAAGCTTGTGGATGTCTTTTAGAGATTTCTGTACCCAACTCAAAAATCTCAGAGTAGCTTAGGTTCAAATGTTTGATATCCTCCTCAGTGATGATTTGAGTTGATGAAATATGTTTGAGATGCTTATCAACAATATATTTACGAACGAGCTCAACAGTGTGTTCAGCTAGATCTGTTCTGATAGTTGAGCAATCACCGATTGCATAAACATCACCTAATGGGGCACCAAAGACTCTTAGATGTGAATCAGTTTCGATGGCTCTGATATTTCTTTGAGATGAAGATAACGATGCAACAACTTCTTTAGCCAATGGATTTTGCGCAACACCAGTTGACCATAGACATAAACCGAATGGTATTGATTTCAATTCAGTTTCACCTTTTTCATTAACTTGATTGAAAATGACCTCGTTTGGTAAAACTTTAACAACTCTTGAGTTTGTTAAAACATCAATGGTTTCTTTTCTAAATCTCTCTGTGGCATATTCTGAAATTCTTTCATCATAAGTGTTTAAAATATTTGATCTTGATTGAATAACATGAACACTCAACTCTTGTCTCAATAGCTTTGGATATGATTTTGGTAAATCCTCATTTAAAAGATCATAGACTTCAGCTGCAAATTCAACACCAGTTGGACCACCACCACAAACAACAAAACTTAACAGTTTTCTACGCTCCTCATCAGAGGTTGTTGGTAGACAAGCTTTTTCCAAGATTGTTGTGATTTTCTTCTTGATTGCAATTGCATCTTCAGCAGTTTTCAATTGATTACAATATTCCAAACCTTCAACACCATGTGTGTTTGAATTTGAACCAACAGCAATAACCAATTTATCATAAGGGACATAGAACTCTTTTCTTTCACCTGAATCTTTATCGACTTGATGAACTTTCACCAATTTCTCACTGAATTCAATCTTATCAGCATAGGCTTCTAAATAGTGACCATTCAAACGATTAACAATTTTACGGATACTTTCAATCAAAGTCTTGACTTCCAAAGTACCAGTGGCAGCACTAGGCAACAATGGAGTGAATAGAAAGTAATTTGTTGGTGATATGACAGTAACGTCATAATCAGCATAACACAAACTCTTCAATAAAGCCACAGACCCCCAACCTGAACCTAGGACAACTAGTTTTGGTCTATAACGTAGTTGCTCTTTTTCTTCAGAGTCATGATCGTCCAATTTGTGTTTGAGAATTGGCAAGTTCTCTGGTCCACCCTTTGCAGGATTCAAGGCCAACGAGTCGACCATGATGTTGTCAGGCATTTCAGTGGCAGAGTAGGTTGTTGCATCATAAACAAAGAAAGAAGCTATGAGGAAGACAAGGGTGGAAGTACCTAAACCAGCAGCGATAATGGACAGTCTGACAATCTTACCAACCCTTGTGCTGTTGAAGAAGGTCTTCCTTTGAGGGATTGTCTTTGGAGGTTCAATTTGAGTTGATCTTGGTAGAGACGAGGACAGGAGTCTTGATGATTGGCTCCTTGATTGTAGTTGCAGTCTCAACTGATAGTTGTTCTGCTTCAAAAGGGACGATGTGGTCGAATGTATCAGCCGTGACACAGGCCTCTTGAAGAGCGACATTCTGGTGATGTGCTATTTGTAAATACAACAGTCAAGTGAAAGGAAGCGAGGGTTACTTTTATAATTTCGTTTGTTTGTTTGTTGTTAAACACCCCTCGGCCGTCAGAACCGTCATGGTGCAGCTGAAGCCGCCCGCCGAGTAGAGAGAAAAAAGCTGCCAGTGCCAGGCAGGCCCATCAGATCCCAAACAAGACCATTGGCTGAGTGATCGCTAATTCAAGGAAGAGGGTAGTCCGTTATTGACAATAATATGATTTGCCTTGATGATGCCTCACGGAGATGTTGTACAGTTGGTGCAGCTCCTCGCTCTGCTGCTAAACATCGAATTCTACTCTCCAATTACAATCATGAATCATGAGTACTTCAGCCAATCGCTTCACTCGCTTTCATGCGAATTCCCAATCTTGCCATAGCTACCATAACAGTATTGCGGAGTGACTCTTCGGTCTTTAGTGTCAATCTCTTCATGGTGATTCAACACCGAAAGAAAAGTAAACACCCATAAACTCGCAATCACCTTATGTGCCAAATTCCAACTTGGTCAAGTGATGTCAGATAAAATGTGTCCCTAACCGAAAATATGGTCCGAATGCGGACATTTTCGCGGATGTATACGGATGGCACCCGGAATTGCCAAAACAGAACTCGTCCTTGTTAGCTCAGTTGGTAGAGCGTTCGGCTTTTACAGTCAAACTAAGGGAAAATCATTTCTTAGCGGAAGTTAACCGAAATGTCGGGGGTTCGAGCCCCCCATGAGGAGTTCTATTTTTTTCCTAATTTTTTTTGTTGCCCCTATCAAGGTATTCTTTCCTCTACACAGCTAAGTGAATAATGGCTTTCTCACAAACTTCTTCCTGTTACCAGACTCTATAAACGACTGCAGATGCTGTGAACATGGGACAACTCCCTTTTTGGCATTCCGTGGAGCTCTCTGCTGGTGAGCGGCCCGTATTGAGAGAAAAGGAAGTTGATGTGCACGTTGAAGACAACGTTGGGCTGTACCAAGGGAAGTCTAAAATCATCAATAGACAAGATGGAAGAGTTTACCTGACCTCTCAACGATTGATCTACATCGACAACGTAAACACTGCCAAATATTCGTGCTCAATTGAGCTAGCTGATGTCAAATCAATAGAATACTCTCCTAGATTTCTTCGATCATCTCCTAAGATTTCAATCATTTTCAAATCATTCAAAAACAAGAAGCATATCAAGAAATTAACTTCATCAAACTCGAATCTAAAGATCAACTGGGAATGTCAAATCTGTTCCTCATCAACCAATGAGATCTCAATCAACTATAAGCCCAATCTATCAAGAGGGCAGGACCCTGTGTATTGCAATACTTGTGGAATCAAACCGGATGATGACATGCTGATGAATATCATCAAATCCTATAAAGATAGATCCAAGGCTAATAAAAAAGATGATTCGACCACGAATAATAGTGGTAAAAAGGAAATCTCATGTTCAGTGTGTACTTTCCTGAATCACCCTTCATTAAGAAATTGTGAAATTTGTGGATCTAACCTACCAATCACTGACTCGAACATGAGGTCATATGAAGATCAAGAGATTCTCGACGACCGTGTTTTGATCCAAACTGATTCACCGGATAGATTAGATGAAGTGAAATTTCCATTCATAAAGTTGAGTTTCCATAAAAATGGTGATGAGATCTTCTACGCCAAGTTCCTAGAGACTTTAGAGAGATTTGAATGGGAGAGATTGATATCAAATGGGGATGTAAATAAGCACGTTGTTCAGATAAATGATCAAGATATAACAAACAATTCATCATCATCAAATGAGAACTTATCCAGCCTGGGAATTCATGGGCTGGCCAAACAAGACGATCTTCAAACGAGGAGAAATGAACAAGTTATTAACTCATCATTGGATGATTTAGAGACATTACTGGAAAAGGCCAATGAGATTTTGGGTATGATTGACTCTTTCAAGAGATTAGATAAGAACAATTCTTCCTCCAGCTCATCAGAAAAGACAATCTACAAGATAACCCAGGATGTACTCAAGAATTCAACCAAGGAAACACTATACATTGAAGAAATCTCAAGAAAAATCTCAGAATTCTTGATCAATGAGAAGACCCTTGAAGAAGAAGGAAACGTGATAACTTTGATCGATCTGTTTGCATTATACAATAGAGGAAGGATCGGTGAAGGATTGATTTCACCAGATGAACTATTCAAAGCGTGTTCTCTTTTCAATGATTTGAAACTACCTTTGACATTGAAGAAAATCAATAATGTTTTCATTGTTCAGGACTTGAAGTTCAATAATAATGAGGAGATCATATCTAGACTGAAACGGTTCATTATGGATAATGGAGAAGTTGATGATTCTAACTATAAGTACTCAAATATCTTGAATATCAGTGACTATTTCAATTGGAGTTTAACAATATCGGAAGAATTCTTACAGATTGCCATTGATTCTGGAGAGTTGATTATTGATCAACAGATCTTTGGTACTCACTACTATCTGAATATTTTTAATGATTTCTCTGATGACACACCTCAACCATCTAATCTAGTCATAAACAATGAATCCACTCAAAAGTTATCTTCTGAATCCTGTCGAAAATCTCAATCAGATATAAACGTCAACGATATTTGTGAGAACCAATCATCACCTTATCAGAAACGGTATTCCATTGAATTCCCCAAGATCCCCCAATCATCATTTTTTGAAGCCTCAAATATAACAGATGCTATTCAACAAGAGAGTATAAGGTCAGAAGAACCTCAAACGTTCTCAGTTCCAACTCCTGCTCCATCCAACAGTACCAATATCTCTAAAACTCTTTTAGATTTACAAGGGTTGGAAATTTGACTGTCCAGCTAATAAAGTGATGAGGCTATAGACTATATATATGCCTGCCATATCATATTGAGTTGCTGTTATTGTTATTGGATGAGTTTGAAGTAACAATTCTTGGAAGATCTTTGATCTGCTGAACGACAAAATCTTTTTCATCTTTGAAAGAGGTGTCTTCTTTGCCAGCTATTGGATTGAAGCTCTCCAAGAATATTAATAATTTTTCACGATTCTTGATCAAAATATCTTGTATTGGTTTGGATTTTTTAGGATTGGCAACAAAGATTTTGAAAACATTGAAGCCTTCATATTGTAGGTTTTTGGACCTATCACTCAATAGAAGCATTACCAACTTGAGGTTTTCCGAATTGCTCACATATTGAATCATAAATTGATTATTCTGTCTTGTTAATAATAACTGTGATAGCAACTTAATGGATTGCCTTTTAGTAACGTAGTTCTGTGAGCTAATCAACTTATTGATATGAACAATGAAGTCACTGGAATGTGTAATCAACCACTCAGAGGCCAATTTTGTATGAGTTGTCAATAAGTCACTCAACGTTTGAAATGAATCAGTCATATCTTCAAATGTACCTCTATAACTAAAATCAAAATATTTCCAGACCAAAGGATCCTGAAGTATGACTTTTGTGAGTTGTTCTAATTTTATACAATCTCTTAAGATAGCACCGGTTATTAGACAAGTTTCAGAGATTTCAGGACCTTTCAATAACAAGGTCAATATTTTGGGGTTCTGATAGATGAGATAATCAACAGTTGGAGATCTATTTCCTATTTGACGCCGTAGAAGCGTTGAAAAAAGCATTGACACGTCTTTTCTCGAATCAAACTCCAAATAGTGTAGGTTTGCAATCAAGGAATACAGTAAATCTGTTTGATAAACTTCTTGGGCCAAAGTAGCAATTTGATCAGGTTGTGGGTCATTGTCTTCATCACCATGCAAAATCACACGAACTTGGGAGAGGTAGCGTGTCACCTCATCCTGCACTTTTGCCTTATCCACAGAAGGGTTGTCGAATTTCACCACCTGCTCATTCAAAGCGCGCACCAACTCTGAAGGTGTTTTGGGGTTTCTCTTGAATAGGAAGGCCATCGCCAGTTATGCAATTCACACAGACTTTAAAACTGGAGCAGGAACAAAGACAGAACAAAGAACTAATGAAAACAGCAGTCCTCCAATGAACTCACTTCAGAGAAACCACAAGAATTAAAGGGATGATCCAAATAACGAGCTGGAACTTTCCTGCTTCGTTTTGTTTGTTTTGTTTTCGTTCTTGTTTTTTTTGGTTTGTTTGTGTTTTGCGAAAACGTATTTTTTTACGGTAGTTTCGATTATTCTATTTTCTCGTTTATTCTCCATATTCCGTATATAATCTAAACTACCGTCTGTGTCTTCAAGACAAGTCAGCAACAACATGACTCCAGTTCTTGTACTCTTTTTCACCGTATTGGATTTCAGCGATCCAACTGGCAACATCACGAGTCAATTCACCAAATTGTTCACCTTCTAATAGAGGAACAGGAATGTCTTCACCGTGGAAACCAATCTCTTTGATTGGAGACACAACAGCAGCAGTACCAGAGCCGAAAGCTTCAACTAATTCACCTTTAGCAGCACGTTCTTTGACCTCGTAGATTGAGAAGTTACGTTCGTTAACTTCCCATTCTTTTGGATCCAGTCTGGTTCTGGCTAATTCTAAGATAGAATCTCTAGTAACACCTTCCAAGATAGTACCATCCAATGGGGCAGTGACTAACTCTTTCTTACCTGTTGCGGAGTCTTTGAAGACGAAGAAAGCATTCATGGTACCAGCTTCAGTAATGTTTTTCTCTTCACCAAACAACCACAAGTTTTGTTGGTAACCTCTTGATGCAGCTATTAATTGTGGTCTGATACTTGGTGCATAATTACTACCTAGCTTCTTATCACCAGAACCACCTGGCCAAGCTCTAACGGCGTAGTCTGTGGCTTCTAATCTAACAGCTTTGAAACCAGTAGAATAATAAGGACCAACTGGAGATGCAATAACGTATAATAGAGCATCAGATGGGATACCAACACCCAAACCAGCAGTAGTACCAATCAAGGTTGGTCTGATGTACAAAGAATAACCTTTTTGTTTTGGAATCAAATGTTTATCTAGTGTGATCAATTTACCAATCAATTTGATTAACTCTTCAGATTCAAAAGTTGGCAACACGATTGAGTCAGCAGATTTGTTCATTCTTTCCATGTTCTTGTCTGGTCTGAACATTCTAATCTTATCTTCAGAATCTCTATAAGCTTTCAAACCTTCAAATAATTCAAAAGAATAATGGAAGACACATGCAGAAGGATCCAACACCAAGGGACCGTAAGGTTCTATTTGTGGAGCAGCCCAACCGGTTTCTTTGTTCCATTGGATTTTCAAGATATGGTCAGTGAAGCTTTGACCAAAGACTAATTTGTCGTTTGGTAGTGGAGTTTTTGGGTTTTCATTCTTTGTGATTTGTAGTTTAGAGGCGTCTAAAGGAGCCAATTTGGCATTTGATGTTGCAGTTTGCAATGATCTTGATGGGACGGTTGACATCCTTGAAGCGAAAGATCTTAAGAAAGGTCTCATCTTGAAAAGTTGTTTTTTTCAGAACACTAAACACCGGATCGATATGCAATTTATTGGAAATCCTGGGTCAATTTATTCTGCAAAAGGCATTTACAAAAACTGTGACTCGACGTTTTTTTCACTTTTGGCGCCATAAGAGATTTCGCCCAATCCAAAATCAACACTTTCCGCGAACTCTTTCTGTGGGATTTCGGCTATCAACGGAATCTGTGAACCCCGGCTTTAATAGTCATACCGCCTATGAGTTAGGCAGAGCTCAGCACCGCTAGGCATATCCGGCTAGGCAGAGCCGGGTGGAACACCGGTACCGGAGATTGAGAATCGTTCTAGTGTTTAGTTTCTACAGTCTAATCGCTTTATCAATATACCCTTGATGTGATTCATAAATACATTCAGGACTCACAGATCACAGACTATCCTATCGGATTGCACCACCACACTCAACTGTACAGTCCACGCTCCATACTCCATTCTAGCTCACCATTCAATATAAACTTATGACTCAAGATATGAGCAAAACAGTCATATCCAAAAAACAGCTGAGAAAATATTTGGCCTCATCTTTGGCAAAACTGTCCCAAGACCAACTGATACATCAATCAAACAATGTCTTCAACGTTCTTCGAAGTCTCGAAATATACCAGAACTCCAAGAAAATCGCCTTTTATATGAACATGGATTTTTCAGAGGTGAAGACTCTCCCACTGATTCATCATGCCTTCAGTAATAACAAAGAAGTCTATCTCCCTCATTGCACAACCATATCAAATGAAGCTGAAAAACAATACCCGGCTCAAACTTCAAAATTAACATTCTATCGCCTAGAATCATTCCAGGATGTTCTTGATTTGAAACCCCACGGCAAATACAAACTCAAAGAACCTACCAGTGGGTTAGACTTGATGTCCACGGATGATGGTTTAGATCTTATAGTCCTACCAGCAATGGGATATACCAAAGAAGGCTATAGACTGGGGCATGGTGCTGGATTCTATGATGATTATATAAAGAGACATGAGCTTAAATTCCACAAGAGGCCGTTTTTATTAGGTGTTGGTTTACAGGAACAGCTACTTGAGGACATACCAGTGGAAGATCACGATGAGAGATTGGATGGTGTAATAATAAACAAATCATTATACGGAGCCAATCTTGCCTAAAACAAAAGTCTTGTGATTGTTATATGAATAAAGCTTGAATACCTGAATAATGATAACTGATCCAGACGATAATAAATAATGCACGGTCTTTAAAAGAGACCAAATGTCCATTTGCTCCTTTTGTTTGAACCATCGCTGTTTTTGATAATCAATGGAGTGGCATTTCTTTTCTCGAACTCGCCCAATCCTTTGACCAGTAATCTTCCAGTTGTCGTCTCTATTCTTCCATCAACTTTACCATCAACTATCTTGGTTTTCACAATGATGAAATTATTAACAAACGTTGGGAATTTGTATTGAATTTCAATTTTTTTAGTTTTGATCTTATCTGGGGTATAATCTTTTATAGGATCCAGCCCAAATTGATAGCTGGAACTTCTTTTCAAAGTCTCGTCAAGGATGGTAGCAAGGATACCACCATGGACTAAAAATGGATAACCAGATAATCTTTCTCCAACGTGTACTATGGCCACAGTTTCATTTGCAGATGGGTTACAAAAAAGAACAGGCTTGATGGCAATCCCACCGGGAACTGACAATGTTCCAGAGGTCAACGTTTGATTCAATATATTGGAGTCGGAATAATTCCATGCCCTCACAGATTCATAATGTGGATCGTTTGTTAATTCCTTGTAAATTGGTAACTGTTCAAGCTTAGTTTCCAATTTGGCTTTAAACGCTTCAACCTCTGATGGTTGAGAGCCGGGATCTGGCAATCTATCACTGATCGCAAACTTGGCAATTGAGCTCAACGGGAATAGGTATGCAGTAGTACCTCCAAGGATAAATGAAGCGAAGATCAAAGAGTATTGAGAAGATTTCTTCTTGATGTCATTATTGATGGTATTTGCGGTGGTGGATTGGAATCTGAATTGAGCCGATCTGTGCAGGCTTTTCCCGGCCCAGAATAATGCTCTCTGTCTGAACATCTTGCAGTAGACTGTAGGACTGGCTCAAGTCAATCAGTTATTCTCCATCTTTTTGGTATATCGGCTTAAGGAAAGTCTGTTGAATTTCGAGGGTTTTTTTTGTAAGGCATCACGTGGCCAAGTCGAAACTGCTGAAAAATTCTGATCTGCTGGCCTGGCCTGGCCATGAATCGCAGACAAATTTTCAGTCAGAACAGGCAGTTGTTGGAGTCTATTGAGAGATATCAGTCACTATGGGAATACCCAGCATTGAAGTTTTGGATATCAACGACAAGACACCCGAGGTTCTGGAGCCGATTGTTCCTCATGAGCGTCAGATCGTGGAAGGTGTAATCAAGTTATGGAAAGAAGATCCAGACACTGAAGATCTGGGTATTGGAAAACTACATCAGTTGGTCAAGCAGAGGAATCCTAACTGGGCCCTTAGTGAGAAGAGATTGAAATCCTCTTTGAAAGCTCATAATTTATTAGTTTCTGCTCAGCAATACACATATGCTAGTGAGATCACATCTAAAGAGAATACAGATTTACAGTTACCAAAGAACATCAAATTACAATTCACCAAGAACAGAGGGAAGGGTCTATTTGTTAACAAACCTGTCAAGGAAGGTGAACTATTGTGGGAAGAGAAACGTCCACTGTTCTTTGTTCCAGTATTAGACACACTGAAGTTGAGAAATTCATCCAATGCTTGTTCTTATTGTGGGGCATTATTGAAGACCACAAGTAAATCTGTCTTGAGAGGATTGAACTGTGACATATGTTCTGACGTTTGGTGTTCAATTGCTTGTAAAGGCTTTGATACGCTTCACAAATCTTTAAAGCATAATGTTTTCATTGATGATAACAAGAAGAAACATAAACCAATCAATTCAAGTGCCTGGTCAAAATATGAGGATTTCTGTTTCGAGAATAAATGGCAAGCAGCATATGCTATTGGTCTGATATATGCTTATTGTATCTCTGATAAATCAGGGGCACTGGCTCAACAATTTTCTACATTTGCAACGGTTAGTCAAGAGATCAGATACAAAGCTCTAGATTCATCAGGTATCGGTGGTTCATTTGATTCAAACAACAATGGTGGTGGTGCTTTGTTTGTTCAAGAACAACAAGAGCAATTATGGAAAGAAGGATTCAGCTTATTCAATGCTGTTTTCCCACTGAAACCACTAGAATATAGTGAGTTCCTGAATTATCTTGGTGCATATAACATCAATAATGTCAATTGTTCATTGTTTGCGGTTCAATCACACTTGAATCACAACTGTGAACCAAACGTTAGAGTTTTGTTTGGTGATAAGAAGGCAGACGGTATCAAAGTTTTTGCCAAAAGAGATCTCAAAGCAAATGAAGAGCTCGTTACCAGTTACGTTAATCCAAGCCATGAATTACATCAAAGACAAAGAGAACTAAGGGTTAATTGGGGATTCATTTGTAATTGTAACAAATGTAAAAGTGATGCGAAATTGCTTCAAAGAAGAAAATCCTCTTCTTCGTCAAATCACAATAGAAAAGATCTCAAAGACATGTTGAAATCTGGTAATCAAGCTGAATTTGAATTGGAAATTCCTGATCAAATTGATGGACAAGATAAAGAAAGAAGAAAATCTGTGAGATTCGACGAGAAAGTCATCGCAGTTAATGAAAAATAATAAATACAACTACAATTCTTCTTTTTCTTTGTTTTTCTCGACATAGTCAAACGAATACAATATGCAGTAATAACACAATGAACGAATGCGTGCCAATCCGAACCCTTAGCAGCATCACATATATAAATAACAATCCAATATCACAATGGGCTACTTTCTGCAACACCTTTTCCTGTTTTTGTACTTTTACCAATAATTATTATAAACCTTGCCTGTACTTTCGACTAGACCTTTTGCCTCTTATCTATATGTCCATCTGATAAAGAGAGTGGGGTTCTAGAACTCAAGTGCTTCTCCAACATGTTATATAGGTCATCTTTAGTGAAAGGTTTTGCCAAGATGTCACTCATACCATGCTGCAGGTATGTAACCAAATCACTCCCTTCAATATTACCAGTCATTGCCACAATCGGTGTGAGCTTGTCAAACCCTCTAACAATCGAAGTAGCAGTAGCACCATCAAGATTTGGCATAATTATATCCATAAACACAATATCGTATCTTCCTGTTTCCAAAGCAGAAATAGCAGTGAGCCCATCAGAGACGACTGTTACCGTACAACCAAATTTCTCCAAGAATTTTGTACAAAGGCTAATACAAACTCCATCATCTTCCACCAGTAGAACATGAAATCCAGGTCGTAGTGGTCCCGTTGGTTGTTGGATAGTCTGTGGGAGATGTTGACTTGTGACTGGTAATGGGACCTGGAGAGGAACCTGTGTATGTACGCCTGATAACGATTGATTAGAACTCTCGGAAGAAGTGCTTGTGTGCAAGTTCTGCAAAGGATGTTGCTTTTGAGATAATATTTGAGACTGCGGTTGCTGAAGGTTAGGAGATTGCTGTATATGTGTCATCTCCAATGGGGGTAGATCGAGTGGGGGAAGTTTGACACCATTGCTGACTAGGGCAGATACCAATGAATTGATAGTCCTGAAATATCTATCATTGATGTTTTTCATGGTGATGATAGATTCAATCACATTGTTGTATTTCTGATTCATCATCTTCAAGTCATCCTGTACTTTTCCATAATCTCTTGATAATCTAGCAATATTTTCTTCCAGTTTGCTCAAGTTTCCCTGTGTGTCTTCAGAGTTTGGTCTCTTTTGATTGGGGCCTTTCCTTTTGATAGTCTCTAATGATTCTCTATCGTGCCTTCTAAAATCAGGATGTTTGAATTCCCACGCAGCATCACCATATTCATTTTGTTGTTTCTCTTCATTTGATTGTTTCACCTTGTGGAAATCGTACTTGTTCAATTGACGCACAAAACTAGCAAAATTTGAGTGTTTGAAGTGCTTTGGTAAAATCTCTTTGGTAAACTCATTTGTATCAACCACCACAAATGATTCACCGCTCTTTGTCCACTTGACAACATTCTCGTAAGAGTTATCCTCGAGCATCAGAAATAACTTCTTGACAAAATCAGTGGATCCACTAGTTGTTGATGAGGTATTTGTGAGAGGAATACCGAGGGCAGTGTTGAGGCTGACAGTTCCAGAGCTCCCGTCATTGTTAGGCTCTTCTTCTGTCTCGTTCTTCACCTTTGGAGGCATAATGTCTGAGTATGGTGGATGGCCCGAGCTTTGCTGATGGAACCTCGGACGTGTGTGCTGCGCTTCTTGCTATGTATTGATGTGTGTCTCGAAGAAATAGCCCAGGATGTCTTTGCCACAAAACAAGGAGCTGATGTCGGCAGTCGTTGTCTGGATGAGGAAACGGCCGTGTTCTGTTCTTCCTTTCACACATTTTTACCTTTTTTTTGTAACACATAGAAATGCTGCTGTCACAACCGGAAGTTTCGCGCTTATTGCCGTTTCCGGGAAACTGACACAAACTCGCTGAGTTACTACTTACCTACTGGAGCTTCTTGGGCCTAAAAAATACGCCGATTGTATTATGTATAAATATTCTGTGGCAACATCCGCAGCATCCAGTGGGAGCAACTTGCAGCCTGTCAAACATTGGGACAAACAAAGACGCAGCCGTCTCTCTATCTAGGCTGTATCTGGGCTGGAAAGCAAAATCATAGATCGAACTGTCCGTTGACGAACTCGTCATCCATCTCATGATCACCATCTCTATCAAGCTGCCCTTGATCGTCATCTTCCTCTTCCTCGTCTTCTATAACATCTTCTTGAGGTGGTAGATGTGGATTTCCTGGAATCAATGATCCGAAAGGTTGAGTCATTTTCTTGGAGTGAAATTCTTCCATGGTTGATTCATCGACAAATGTGAAACCTTTGAAATTTGCTTGAATACCAGGACTCAAAGGGGTTGATGCGATCTGGAATTGCTTACTGATCAACGATGCACTTGTGTTGGTGAATTCGGGATCAAAATTGGATGTATCTGTTTCCGAAGATAAATGAGGTTTAAATGGTGGTGGTATCTTTTTTTGTCTCAACACTTCCCAGTCAATGTCGTTGAAGAACGGATGAGCTCTCAATTCTCTCGCATCTCCTTGTGAACCTAATCTGTGTTTTGGGTTTCTGTTCAACAGCCCTTTAACAAATGAACGACCTTCTGCACTCAAAACTTCCTTTGGGAACCGAACTTTACCAAAAGCAATGTTCTTATACATCTGTTGAGTGTTCTCAGCATAAAATGGAGACCAACCGCAACACATTTCAAAAATCAAAACACCTAGAGACCAGAAATCAACCATTTTGGTGTATCCAGACTCGTCCAATAAGACTTCTGGTGCTAGGTATTCGGTGGTCCCGCAAAATGTATTTGTTGTATCATCCGTTGCCAGATCAGCCTTTGATAAACCAAAATCACACAAGGCAATATGACCATTGGCATCTAACAGGATATTCTCTGGTTTCAAATCTCTGTAAACAATACCATTATCATGCAAATGTTCCAAACATAAAACTAATTCAGCAATGTAAAATTTGGCACGATCTTCAGCAAAACGCCCTTCTCTCTGTAAATGCCAGAATAATTCACCTCCTGACATATAATCAGTGACAAGATATAAATCAGTAGGGGTTTGAAATGAAAACTTCAACCCAACAATGAAAGGAGATGATGCACCAGCAGTTCTAACTAGGATATTACGCTCCCCAATTGTATGGGCAATCTCTTTCTTTTTAACAATGACCTTCTTGGATAAGACCTTCATGGCGTAAATTCTATCAGTATCAAGTTTACGAACTTGGAAAACTTGACCAAAGGTACCTTTTCCTAGTAATCTTAAAACCTCAAAGTCTTCTGGACCATAATGCTTCTTACGATTTGTTGTGAAATCCCAGCTTACTTTGATATCACCTTCAATTTTTTCACCACCAACTCTCGATTCCAGTTTGAACCATTGAATCGATTTATTATTTTGTAAGATGCTTGGTTTTAAACGAACATGACCTAAAAACGTCTCATCTGAATCATAAACTGAAATATCCAACTCAGAGTGAGATCCAACAACATCGAAAATGGTTTCATGGTGCCATACCGGATTTGAACTATTTGAGAAACTTTCCTCCTTTTGATCATTGATGTTCCCAGTACGTTGTGATCCTCTTGGATTTCTATTCAAATGTTGGGATGAAGATTGTCTGGAATACAATGGTCTTTTGGAAGTTGGGATGGTTCTATCTTTTTTCAAGTCAGTCAATGCATTGATGGAAGCTGGATGATTATCAACACTTTCAGGGCCATGTGTGATGAATTCAGAGCTCTCAAATGTACACACAACATAAGGCTGAGCATTTGCATTCTTAGTTAGAAGATTTCTGGCTTCGATGATGGTGACTTTCAATTTACCTCTTGGTGCTGAACCTGAAGATGATGGAGTGGTAGCATTGGAGAAGTCATCATGTATGGTTGATGGGGTGATTGGCTTTGCAATAGATGCAACTTCATTATGTCTATGTGGTTCCGGTGTGATGATTTGATTTGCATTAGAACTGTGATTTGTTGAATGTTGACTGTTTGCAACATTGGATAACACTTCTTGTGGTTGGTATTGATTGGATGTTGTAGTGGTTCCATACACAAACGAATTATCACTCAAAGCTGTTGTTGGATTTGAGGTTTGTTGAAAGTTTGGAAAAGGGGTACTAGAATTCAACGAGTGGGTTTGAGAATTTGACTGTGGTGGAAGATGGTGTTGTTGAGGCTGTTCAAATCCATTATCGAACTCTTGAGATTGCGGTTTCTCAGAATTAACGCCTTCGGCAGTAGTATTAGTACTTTTATTGAACCCACCAAACCCAAAAAAAGTTTTAGCAAAATCCACCATTATTATCTATTAGTGATAGTTGAATATATTGGCTCTCTATGTGTCTTCAACTGTTCAAATGGGACTGACGTGGTAGTTATTTTCTTTTTTTTATTGATGAATATAGAATATTAAGGATAGCTGATTGATTAGGCGAGCCAGTACTATGAGCTGTGAAAAACACCAGAATTTCTTCAAGAATTGAAGGTGTGAGAGACTTATGAAGTTTCAATGAAGCTTATACCTAGCTGCTGCACCAGTTAGTTGCTCAGATCTCGCAATAATGATTTCTCTGAACCTTCTGACAAGCTTGAAACTAGAGAAGAACAGAAAGAAGCTAACTTACTATCTTGAAGTTTAGCAAAAAGAATTGGTGGAAGAGGGAAGCAATAGGAGACGGTGTTGTATAATATATCAGATGTTGAAAGTCAATTTCAATCTCACTAGCGCAAACCAACAAATTCCTTTTCGTTAAAGAGTTTAATCCTTATTTTATCCAAAACTTATAGTTGAATTTTTATTCTCTTTCAAGAGTTACTTCGCAGCAGATAAAAAAAAAAAAGAAATTTGTCGCGATTTCCTTAGTAATTCGCTTCAAATGCGGAAGTCTGCTAGATAACTTGAGTTACCCGGTATTAGATAATCAGTCGGAACTTAGGCTATAATAGCATGATTGGGCCCGAAGAAGGAATCAGTTGGACCTGTATTATATTTGTTACTGAGTGAGAAGTGGATTGCTTCTGGGCAGACGACAGGTTCAAGCAACTAGTCTTCAATAGATAGAATAAATAGAATAAATAGGTGGTAATAAATAAAACAATGAAGTGCATAGCCTATGGCTTGAATGCACCTTCGCCGAGCTCTTCTATTGTTTGAGAGAGAGGTCTTCTTCTGGCAACTTCCCAGAATCCTTGATGCTCAACCACTGAGGACGGTTTTACAGCAAAGTTGTTCTCTTCGTTTACACCGCGGAAGGCAATGGAAGAGGTAGATCTGTCTCCAAGTATGTTCCCAGACCAGAAAGTTAAAGCAGATATAACACCAAATCCTGCACTTATTCCAACAGCAAATACAAGGTTTTTCGTGAATGATCCGATCACTGCACCAGCAACACTTCCAGCGTAAAACTCACCCAAAGTATCCTTCTTCTGACGCAAATTGGAGAGAGCAGAAGAGGAAAATTTATAACTGGTTGAGCCAAGAACGATAATGGCAAGCGCTTTAGCACCATTTGAGAATAGATTGGTCTTATTCTTCGCAGTAGCTGTGACGGTACTTACAGCCAACAACCCAACAACAGAACTCGAAGCGAATGCAGCTTTAGTAGCTTTCCAAGTATCTACCGGATGGTACTCTTCACTATGAGGGCGTGGATGGGGGAAGTTCACATAGAATTTTGGGGACTCTGTGGTTTCTTCTGACATTTTTTGCTTGATGTGAGGGCTGCAATGGTTCTCAGCTCTTGGTCGAATTCTGCTCATTTGAGAATTCCTCCCTTATTTGATTTTCAGATTTTGGGGAAGAATTATTATTAGGTGTTACCCGGGGGTCAACACCAAAGGGTGGGTTCCGGGTACCGACTTCCGACATTTCCTAAACGGTTGACGATAAGGCAGAAGATAGTATTTTATTGACAACTGTTCAATGTTGGCTATTGAGAGGCATTACAGACCTTAGCTCCCCTATATCTTCATTCTCGTAACTGATAATATATATCAGAGAACTAGATAGGCGTTTAATATGAATTAAAATCAAATATTAATATTAATATTAGTTTTTTTGATAACATGGTTCCATTTGATCTTGTTAATTTTTCAAAATGAGTTAGTCCAGCTTTTCAGATATTCCCAAAACTAATTTTTTTTTTCTCGCAAAATGAGACAGTTCTCATTGCGTTTCAGTTATGAGGACTTTACAGAATACATTAATGTAATCAATTCATAGATTCGATGTAACTAAATATGTTTCTAGGTAGCTAGAAATACTCGCTTAATTTGGCTGGTGTTCGGGTGATTTGAAAGTGTTGAGTAATAATAATTTGCACGCTACGCCCCGCGAAATCTCTAATTCTTGAAAGGTGATAAGCTAAATATGATAAACAAGATAAACCTACCCATCTGACTCTAATCCTGCTGAGAGCTGACCGAGCGATGATACTGTCAGGTATTCCCTTTTTATGTACCCTCCTCGTATTGTTATCGGTGGGAACTGTACACCAATACATCCATACTCAACAACAACCTCATATCACCCCACCAAAGAACTCAACCTTCAGAGATATAGTATGGGGAGATCTCAACTTCATCCATACCACAGACACGCATGGTTGGTATGCAGGCCATCTCAACCAAAAGCAATACAGTGCTGACTGGGGTGACTTCATATCTTTCACTCGTCGTTTAAAAGAAATTGCAGTTACTCGTGGCTCAGATATACTAGTTGTTGATACTGGCGATAGACATGATGGAAATGGATTAAGTGATGCCACAAGTCCCAACGGTGATATATCCACACAGATTTTCATTCAGCAAGATTATGATTTGGTAACATTGGGTAATCATGAACTTTATAAGGAAGAGGCCTCGATTCAGGAGTATGAGGTCACAGTTAGTCATTTTGGTGAACGGTTTGTTTCATCCAATGTTGAATATCTTTTAAATAACTCGACTTGGGTTCCATTTGGTAACAAGTATAGATACTTCAAGACACAGAATAGAGGACTTAGAGTGTTGGCACTGTCTTTCTTGTTCAATTTTAGAAAGTTCAACTCCAAGGCTCGAGTTCAGCCAATAGAAGAGACTTTGAACGAGAGCTGGTTCAAGGAGCTAACAACATCGCTGGCGGAAACAGATATTGATGTATTGGTAGTTTATGGACATCTACCAATTACTGACACCACTGATTATGAGATTAATCGACTGCACGATCACTTAAGAAGAATATATCCAAATACAATCATTCAGTATCTTGGTGGTCATTCCCATATCAGAGATTTTACAGTATTTGATTCAAAGTCTACTGGGTTGCAAAGTGGAAGGTATTGTGAAACTGCTGGATGGATATCAATTGGGCTCAATGATAATGGGCGTATCCCTCCAATATACAATAGAAGATATATCGATTTCAACAGAGAAAGTTTTCTTCATCACACTGGTCTATCGGCTGGCTCATTTGATACCGAAGAAGGAAAAACTTTATCATCATATATTGCAGATAAAAGACAGGAATTGAATCTTACTGAAAGTCTAGGAAAAGTCCCATCGAGTTATTTCATGTATCAATTTCCATATGGCCATGAAAATAACATTTTCCAGTTCCTTAACAGCTCAATATTACCGTCACTGAATGGGGTCACAAAACGGGACTCCCAAAACAGAATCATACTCGTGAATGCTAACAGTATCAGATATGACCTTTATAAGGGGGATTACACCAAAGACACTGAATTTATCGTGTCTCCGTTTGTGAACAGATGGAATTATCTAGAGTCCGTTCCCAAGAGCTTAGCCTTGAAAGTTGAGCCCTTCTTGAATCGTCTGGATTATATTGCTTCATTGTCAACACCTGAGAAGAGTGTTATGTCAAGTAGAGCAGATTTTGTGGAACAGAAGTATAAGAAATATGGATTGAAGTTCAGTAGTTGTCCTTTTACCCATGTTAAAGGACTCAAGAAAGGTCTTACAACTACTGATGACTATGGATGTGACGGTGATGATGTTGTGCACAACACTCAGGACGCTTTTGAATCTCCAAACATCGTCCAATCATTCCAAGAGCCTGACCCGAACGATGAGTTTGTTGATGTGATTTACTACGATTTTATTGAGCCGTATATTCTCGATGCTTTGAATGTTCTCAGTGGTCAGGCCTTGTACACCACAGATGATGTCAAGTTTTATGGGGGTGATAGCACTGGATCATTACTGACCAGCTATGTGAAGAAGCACTGGTCTCTATGATTACAATTGCCAATTCATTTTCCAAATTTTTTTTGTTTATTTCAAAACTAAGAGGGTCCTATGCATTATTCCAGGATCCCTCTTTTGATGAAAACTATACAAAACATCACAGTTTGTAGTAATTTTCGTTCTTCATAATATACAAGACTGTATTATATCATCAGAGATAATGATGCAACAACAAAGAAAAATAACAACATAAGACAGAAATCATATCATCACCTATACCCACACAACATCTCACCATCACCAGACTTTTCATAAATTAATTGTAAACTTATTGAGCTCTTCTTCTGTCACGTTCTTCAGAAATGCTCAATTTGATACCTTTACCTTTTGGTAAGGAGATGTATGGTTTACCTGGTTCACCAATGACGAAGACATTTGATAAACGGGTAACAAAAGTGTTTTCTAGACTATCTTTGATATGGACCAAATCGAAACCACCTTCATGACGTTCACGATGGGTGATGACACCAACACGACCCAAGTTACGACCACCAGTAACGTAAACTAATTTACCAGTATCAAATTTGATAAAATCAGTGATTTTACCAGTAGCTAAATCAACTTTGACGGAATCGTGAACTTTGATGTTTGGATCTGGGTAACGAATAGTTCTACCATCGTGAGTGACAACGTATGGGATACCTTTCTTACCTAATTGGACTTTTTTAACTTTAGCTAGTTTGTATTGAGCTTCTTCGTCAGTGATTCTGTGGACAGCAAATCTACCTTTGACATCGTAGACTAATCTGAAGTTTTCGTTGGTGGCTTCTAATGAGATAACATCCATGAAACCAGCCGGGAAGGTAGCATCGGTTCTGACTTTACCATCAACTTTGACATGACGTTGCATCAAGATAGCTTTCACTTCACGACCGTTCAAAGCATATTTTAAACGATTTCTTAGGAAAACAATCAATGGTAATGATTCTCTTAATTTATGTGGACCTGGGGATGGACGTGGTGCGTAAGTTCCACTTAACTTATCCAATAGCCAGTGAGATGGAGCTGCTAATCTTTTAAGATGTTTCTTTGGACCTCTACCCATTATTGATTATGATAATAAAGCTTTAAGTGTTCCCTCTTAGTGAGTAAAGCTTGAACTTTTGACGATAAAAGTTGTTTGGTTTTTTCAATTTCGCGATCGCTCTATTGATGACCAAGCATTTCGAGAAAGATCTGGTTTGGTATTTATTTCCTCATCCGGGCTGATTCAGACAGCATTTTGACACCAACATCCCAACACCACATATCAGGAGACGGTCACCACCACTATAGTCACCTGACTTATATTCTCTCAGCCCTAATCCGCAGCTATATTGAACAACGGTCTGAAGATTATTGATCTACAGAATGAAAAGTAACTAATATCATACTTTACTAATGACACGCGATCACTAAATATACCGAAAAACCTTAACCTATATAACTCACTAACATCAAAGACAAACGAAAGGGAACTAGCAACGATTTATAGGCTGCGGAGCACACATATGCACCAAGTCCCACAAACTCGAAACAATTCAAAAACCAATAAATAATATCTGGCGTATAACACTTAACTCGCCACGAAAGATCAAGAATCACCATTATGTGACCTTCTCTTGTATCTCTCTGCTTCATAGCACCAGTTTCACACTGAATAAGAAAGCACTGTTCAATTTTCTTCATCAGAAAGGTTGCTTAAAGCTGCTTCTAATCTTAGCCCAGAGAGCTTCTTTCCAGGATTCCTAAAGTTCATGTTAGCAACACTAAAATCAGGAATTTGAGATCTTTAACTTACTGATGGAGATGCTTCATTTTGTGATCAATTAGTTTCTTTGATGTTGGTGACATGTTCTCTTTCTTATCTGAAGGAGATACGTATTTGAGTTTCCTTTGATACCTGTTAGTATGTTGGTTGAACATGTTGAAAATTCACACTATAAAACATACTGTTGGACCGCTAGCTCATGAACTCTAGCTTTTGTGACATTCTCTCTGCTATCCAAGATGGGATGAAGAGGCTGGATTGGGTTTTGTGACATTCTATTTAGGTATTGAGATGTTATATATCCTTGGTGTTTCTCCGATAGTATTGGATTTATTCGAAGAGAGTAGCTGTTCTTGGACGATCACTGGGTTTGTGAAAATAGTTCTGAAACATAAATCACACATCCTGATAAATTTGTCTTTCTCAAGCATTGATGCATTTTACCCAGATTGGGCAAAATGTAAACACAAAGAAATTCATATCACGTGAGACCTTTCAATCGTATTATGCTGTCCCAACCATTTATGGTTCCTTGATTAATACGTCGCTCGTATTGTTCAGAGAGATAATCAACAACAACTAGTTCAGTTTAGAAGTCGTTGACGCCACTTTTATCGCTCTTGCATTCTGGCTGTTATTCCTTGAGATTTCCTTGTTCTCGCTTGCTGAAATCCCGATGGTGATCGGTTAGATGATATGCATAACTTCTCAAAACCATTCACTACCCTCACCTTCACTTATGGTCTGCTTCTTACTATACTGATCTTTTCATCTGGTGTTCAATCACACACAATCACGAATGGCTCTTTTACCAAGACTCATCTGATTTCGCTCAAACAGAGGACTAAAGAGCTGTTCGAACATGGATGGAACTCCTATATGAATAATGCATATCCTGCTGATGAACTGCGACCTTTATCATGCTCAAACTATGAAAGAGTGCGCGATGTTCAAAATATAAACAGAAATGATGTTCTTGGGAACTATTCTGTGACATTTCTTGATACTATAACTACTTTTGCCATTATGGGAGAGGTTGAGCAGTTTGAAACCTACGTTGAGATGTTAAGAGATCTGACGTTTGATCTTGATTCCACTGTCCAAGTATTTGAAACTACTATTCGTGCCCTAGGATCACTACTATCAGCACATCTTTACTCATCTGATAAATTCAAGACACAGAATTATGACGGGTTTCTGTTAGATCTTGCAAAGGACCTTGGTGATCGACTATTGGTTGCTTACGATAATGACAATGAACTGCCCGTTGCTAGGATAAATTTGAGATATGGGGTTGAGGGAATTCCACAAAATCTAATTCATGAGACATGTACAGCTGGTGCAGCGTCTCCTATGCTTGAGCTTACACTCCTATCAATATTGACTAATGATCCGAAGTATGAACATTATTCCAAGAGAACTTTTCTCAGGTTATGGAAGTCTAGAGGGAAGTTAGATTTGCTGCCCATGAGCTTCGATCCTATAAATGGTAAATGGTTCGATGCTGTAACTGGCGTTGGGGCATCGATAGATTCATTCTACGAGTACGCTCTCAAGGGTGCAATTCTTTTCAATGATGACGAACTGTTGGAGATATGGACGAAATCATACCAGGCCTTATCCACCCATTCCAAACTGGAGTGGTTTTTTGCAAACGTACATGTCGAGACTGGCGCCATAATAAATCCATGGATTGATGCTTTGAGTGCGTTTTTTCCTGGTGTTCTTGTGTTGGCAGGGGAAGTAGAAGATGCTATTAAAGCTCATCAACCATTCATCAAGCTATGGGATAATTACGGAGGAATTCCAGAGAGATGGGATTATCTGTCCCCAACGAGAAGTGGATTCTGTACAGGGGAAGTGGAGCCCATCACACTTGAATGGTATCCTCTGCGGCCTGAATTCATAGAATCCACATACTATCTATATCGTGCAACCAAGGATCCGATATATCTACGAGTTGGGGAGAAGATTTTGGAGGATTTCTCTACTGTATTCAGAGTTGAATGTGGGTTTTCGGGGTATAGCGATATTAGGATAGGCTCTAGGCAAGATAGAATGGAATCGTTTGTGCTCAGTGAGACTCTGATGTATTTATATTTGCTCTTTGATGAACAAAATGAGCTCAATCACCAGTTGGACTTTGTTTTCTCCACTGAAGGTCATCCACTTTGGATCCCAAAAAAGGCTCTGAGAGATTACAAAGAGACCAGAGCAATTTCTAGTATTGATTTGAGCGATGTTTCTGAGCTGCTTAGAAATGAGACCAGCGTATCCAATCTCATAAGCAAATTGAGTTCTTGGCCCAGGGATGAACTTCAGCTTGCACTGGACTACATATATGGCTTGTTCAACGACTCGTCTGGAAAAGAGGATTTGGTGCCCATTCTGTTGGATACAGTTGATCGTGAGATAGACCTGCTCGGTGGTGTTGGTAGGTCGGAATGGATAGATGTTTGTCCTATCTATAACGACGGAGACGGATTCTTCTCTAAAGTGGTCTCAGATCCGAAGTTCTTCATTCTTGACTCCAAATTCTCAGAACAATGGAACTTCAGTAGCTTAGATTCGATTGAGCTTGACTTTAGTTTCAACTCCATCTTTGGCGATCCAAATGCCGTCTGCTACAGAGAGCCCTCTGTCAACCTATGGGATTTCAAAATAGGGAATGGGGTTGCTAGTGAGTATGTTTCACTGAACTATGTTGATTCCTCGGGTGATGCTTGGGTCAATTCCATTGATGGTGTTAGACTGAAGCTGGAACTGTTGGAGCTTAATAAAGTTGACTTCTCCAACAGATTGATAGACCGAGAGTTTCTCTTAGATTTTGCTGATGACTCCATCGAGAGTTCGGGCGAGAGAACCTGTGGATTGACTGACAACAAGATAGAAAGCGTACTGAGGGTCATGACCTTCAATGGTGTCAATGTTGACTCCAATACTACGATATATATCTCCCGCGCGAACCTTGATCAAAATCTCATAGAAAGCAAAACTATTGGGCTTTCCAGGAAGGGTCATCTGGTCCTGGGGAACTTCCTTGTATCTAACTTGAGGCTCGCAGATGAGGATTTATGGAGTAGCAAATGATTGAGTGTATGTTCAGCAGAGTGCAGTGTAGGAAGACATTTCGGATTTGCGGGATACGATTTCCGATGCGTAACCCATTCGAAGGAACAACAAAACACAAAAAAGAACAAAGCCCTGCAAATTGATATGTCTCACCACAGAATTTAGATGGCTAAAAAACAAATAAACTACAGAAGCTCTGAATCCTGGACCACTGCCTAGTACATCTTGTACTTTGGATGTTGCTGTTGCCCTTGGTGCACCTCTTTTCTCTTCGATAGCAAAATACTCCACAGCTTTTGGACATTGCCGTTACGGATCTCATTTGAGCCAGATTCCAACATTGATCGAGGTTTCTTGGATGCGGTCCATTGTGATTAGTATAAAATCGTTATGCCACTCATAAGTTACTACCTGCTACCCGTGCTAGAGCTGGCAGTAACTGTTGCGATGCCTTTCATTTTGACACTCAAATCGCTTTCCATTGTTTCCCTGTCGATTCCTACCATCACTCACAATGTGAACATCTCAGAGAAACAGACAACCATTCTAAGATTTTGGCTCAATTACTGGCTCATTCTCTACTTCCTTGAGTTCTGTGGTGTTAATTTTCACATCAAATCATTGTTTGCTCTATATTATGCTGGTCAGAGTAGGGTGGTTTTGTCAACTCTTGAATGGTTTTATCAGTATAAAATTGTGCCATTCACTGCGAAGACACTACTACAATTATTGAATCTTGAGATTACTTGTGAAGAGGCTGATGAAATATTGGGGAACTGTGTTGATAGAATTTGTTTCGATAGTGGGTTGGTTTTTAAAGTTTTTTCAATCTTCAGTAAACCTAATGTGAATGTGAACTCAGATTCAACTCAGTCATCAATCTCGTCACTCAACGTCAAATCTCTGTTCAGGCCTTTTCTAGAAAACCGTTCAATTTGTCCTGTTGCAGCGCCAATGATGAATGCTAATGAAGCTGACTCGGTGCGACACCAAGCAGATTCTCTGATTCCATTAGAAGTGACTACTCGACCTCCCGAATCAAGACCATCTGACGCTTCAACCTATCCAGCAGAGCCAAGCAGAAGGAGGAGAAAAAACGTGGTATTGACTTCCATAGGCACTCTTGATCATGTGGGTGTTACTCGCAGTCTTAGCCCAATCGCCTCCAGGAATCTTTCGAAATCTAGAAATGTGTCTGTGGAATCCTCGAAATCTGACCAGAGCAATTCAGAAATTATTGGATCTCGAACAGCTTCTACAGGAAGTGAGAGCAGACTGAGCTTCTATCCTGACGTTGATCAAAGTGATGATATCCCTCATATATTGAACAAGCACAATCACAGATCATACAACAATACAATCAAATTAGAGCGTCAGAAATCATCACCAAGAAGGAGAATAACAAGCGATAGTATTGAAAAAGACGTCAAGGCTTTATATGATATATGAAGTCTTTTGTATTATGGGGTACATGTACTACATAATCACCTGCTAATAGATTACTAAACATAATCTATTCTTGTCGTGTCATGACGTCTTGTTATCTCTATTTTATTACCTCAAGTGGTATCTCTGACTATTTAAGGACCAGAGATTCCTCTAGTTTATCTATTATTCCTTACTTATGAATCCAGGCTTTGGTTACACTATTGATTAGATTGTAGTCATTTGCCATTCAACAATATTAGATCTTTCATAGTGGGTATATGAACTTCTTGTTTTGTAAATCCGTGAGATCCAGCATTGAGATATCAACGGCCTTTTTGACAGTTTTGCCTTCTTCATCAACGGATGTTATGAAGCCATGTTCATCTTCAGCAACACCATCGGCAATAGCTTGCAGGTAGTGTCTTCTCTCTTTGTTTCTTCTGCTCAATATGAACCTGATGATCTGAAGAACCAGAGGGGCAAGAAACCAGGCAAAAATGATGATAATAATCCAAGCTCTATAGTATCTAGGTTTGTCTTTGGCTTTCCAGAATTGAGAAGCAAACAAGTTAACAATAGAGTAAAAGATTGACCACACTATCGTTCTAATCAGTCTTTTAGTATAACCTGCTGCAGAAGATTGAGCCCATGAGAAAGCACCTATGAATGCAACACCTGTGGTGTTCGTTAAGAAGATTCCTGCGAGAATACCTTTGCTTAAATGTAAGGGTAGAGAAACAACAAGTATACCACCCAATAACGAAATGGCACTGCATGCAGTGGCCAGGTTAGCTGTTTGCGACTTGTAGTGTGATAGCAATAGAGAGCCCACGATCGAAAGGAAGGTGCTCCATCCAGAGGAAGCAACAGAAACTAATGTTGAGTTCAGGGTATTTAGTCCAAGATTCTGATAGATAATCGCAGATTGAAAGCTGATGTTATTGGAAAACATCTGAAAAAACACAAACAAACCGAATAGCCAAGTGATCGGATCCTTTAGAGCTTCCACCGCTTGTTCTTTTTTGAATACCTTTTGCTCAATAGAGGAATTTGTTGCGGCCTTGATTCTTTTAATTATATGAACCCTCTCTGTAACGGTAAAGAATCTGTAAGTTGCTGGGTTATCTGGATAAAAGAAGAATGTGGAAACAGACAAGATGAATGTAACACCTCCAATGATTGACCAGTAAACCTTCCATGGACTGATCGTGGTGATATGTTCAATACCATACGATATCAAACCTCCAGGAATACCTTGGGCAAGACAACTAATCCAAAAGACAGGGTTAACGACTGCCTGTTCTTCTGGAGTAAACCACATTGCAATTGTCTGCACAATACAAGGAGTGACTCCACTTTCGAAGAACCCCAAGAAGAATCTGACTGCAGCCAACTGGCTGAAGTTGTGACATGCTAGATGAATCAACGTAATGAAGGACCAGATCAAAGTGGCACCAGCAATATACAAACGAATAGGAATTCTTTGGAAAATATAATGACTTGGAACCTGCCCAAGGAAGTAGCCACAGTACAATATGGTTTGAAGATTGTTATACTTCTGTTGATCCAGATCTAAATCCTTGAATAGTCCCAATAGTGAGGCATACCCCATAGCATTCTTGTCCATGAAGAGCATAAAGTTCACAGCAAACACAATCGGAACTATTTTCAGCCATAACTTGATCTTTAGTTTCTTCTCCAGCTCAGGAGTGAGTTCCCCAGCATCTGCTTCATATTGTTCTAGTAGGTTCAGTGTGACATCTGCTTTTCTGTTTTCAACAACTTTAGCATGCTCCTCTTCTGAAACTGAATGATCTGACTCCTCTACACCAATCTCGTAATTTTCTTTCGACTTCACTTCTGAGTGCACTTCCGTCATAGTTATGCTCACAGTTCACTAGGAACTACAATATCAATGTACCAAATGCGGAGCACCATAGATATTTATAGATCACAGTTCATGAGTGTATTCGCAATATGAATTGTGGACCCTGCGCCTACAGGAGGTTGACCAAATATTGACCTGTAAACTGTGGCCCGTGAGAAGCAATCATTGAAAGATTCAGCCCATGTAGTTCTCATTATCTGGAGATGTCTTATAAGTGTCATTAGACTGTGAAAGATCCAAATAGCGGTGCGGTATAGCACTAACAACTAGGAGAGTTATAAGACACGATGAGTACCTAAAAAGACCAAATCTGAAAACACGTCATGATAGAATTGATTGTAAAGGATCGGTGGAGATGATGTGTCAGCTTAATCAGTTGCCAAATGCCAACTAGTGCCTATTTGTTGATCTTTTGACAGTGGCTCTTTTTTCAGTCTATTCCTGATGGTATTACCCGCTCGAGGGCGGACTCTTTCGACTACAATACCGCATTTGTCAATCTATTCAGTTTGGCTACGCGCTAATTGATATGAATATAGCTTTTAAGCGGGACATCCATCAGATTGTCAATCCTTCTTCATCATGAGTAATGCGAGCCATCCCTCGAAAATTTTTTTTTCTGATTGGATGTGAGTGTCAGCAATATATACCACAACCTTGAGCCTTGGAGGTGCCAGTGCCACACAAAGTAGTTGATATCATCATCTTAAAAAAAGGATTAGAAGACTGCTGAACACTAAACTATAGCACAACTTTTCTCTAGTATCAAATCAGTCTTTAGTGAGCAAAATAATGCTTCCAAAAGAGTCAAAGATCATCATCGTTGGTTCTGGTGTGTTTGGCCTATCATCTGCCCTTCACCTGGCCTCGAGTGGATACACGAACATCACAATATTTGACCGTCTAGATCTACACAGTCTTCAATACACTTTTGAAAATGGCGCAGATACTGCTTCTGCTGATATCAACAAAGTGTTCAGAGCTCATTATGCTGAGAGAGAGTATTACCATAAGCTCGCCCTTGAAGCCAAAGTTCATTTTGATGGATGGGATTCCAATTTGAAAAAACTGACACCAGCAGAAGCCAAAGCAAAGTACAATATTGATGAACCTTTGAAAATCATCGAAAACACTGGACTTATTCGGCTTGACAACACCAAAGAGTTGGATGCCAGTGAACTCGAGAATCTGAAAAGTTTCACACACTCTGGTCTAAGAGATACGCAATATGATATCAACAATCCAGATGATTTACAAAGAGCTAAGAATCTTGGATGGTTCGATAAGATCAATGCATTTGGATTCAGAGAGAATCCCTTGGTGAAAGATCTCTCTGGTGTTTTGGATTCCACTTCTGGGCTGATTTATGCTAATAAGGCTTTGTTATACGTCTATCAGTTGTTGAAAGCCAAAGGGGTTTCATTCATCACTGGCGAAGAGAAAGGCTCCCTTGAGTCATTGATTGAGTCAGAAGGTACTGTTGAAGGAATCATAACAAAGGACGGAGCATCGCACAAAGCCGATTTGACTATCTTAGCAGCAGGTCCGTGGACACCGTCATTTGTTCCAGAGCTAGCGGGTCTGATTGAGGCTCACACAGGTAATGTTATTTTGATAAAGATTCCTGAGGATAGAACCGATCTGATCGAGAAGTATTCCAAGATTCCAATCTTAAACTGGAGAGTCGGAGAAAATAAGGAACAACAGAAGTTTAGTGGAATTGGTGTGTTCCCTATAACAGACGGATATGTCAAGCTGATTACAAGACAGCGTAAGTTTGACAACCCTACAAAGCTACAAGATGGATCAGTTGTATCTGTTCCTGTCACATCAAGATCCACACCTTCAGAGACAAGATTATCCAAATCTCTGATTTCCACCGCTAAAGATTTTATTAGATCATTTCTTCCTGATTTGGTTGAGTTTGGGATTCACAAAACTAGATTGTTATGGTACACTGACACTATCAACAATGACTTTCTGATAGATTATGTTCCTGGTAAAAAGAGGCTACTCGTTGTTACAGGTGGGTCTGGTCATGGCTTTAAGTTTCTGCCGGTCTTGGGTCAATTCGTTGTTGATAGGATCGAGGGTAATACAAATGAGTACCTGGATAAGTTCAAGTGGAGGAATCCCCAGGACTACACCGATATCAATAGAAATGGCGAAGTTCGATTAGGTACAAATTCTTATTATGACCAAGAATTGTCGACAGTTGAAGATTTGAAGTTCAGTCAAGATGATTTAACAAAAGCAATTGAAATCGATTGATATTATCTTATTCGTATTTAACTGGAAGAGCAGCTTGGTAAAGATAGTTTCCCAGTGTATTAATATCCCATATTGGTAAATGTGTGCTTTGATAAATTGCGTGTTTGAATGGCGGAATATTTGTGCACTCTAATATAATTCCACCTATATTGTCATTCTCTGTAATCAAGCGAGTGGTGGCTTCCAAAACCTCTTCTTTGATGGCCTCAAAATCATACGGTTCACCTTCTCTTAATATTCTCTGGAATTTACCGTTTCTCTTGACCCCTACGATTGGAATATCGTAGTCAACCCCGACAGCTTTTAGATGCTCTTTCCCCAGATTATCAGCGTCAAATGTTACAATTCCCAATTGTTTGCCTTTTGGGATCAACAACTGTGCAATTGGGATCTGTAACAATGAAGAGGTTCCCACAGGTACAGGAATTTTTGCTTGCAGGGTTGGATGTAATGTTGCCAGGAATCCACAGGAAGTAATGATAGCGATGGCACCTTGCTCGACCAGTTCAAGAGCAGCTTTCACCCACGCATCGATGAATTCCTGCTGGTAGTTTTTAGAGCTCTTGACAACCTCGTCGTTGGAAGTCTCAGTGACAATTCTGATCTTTATAGGGATATTCCATGTTCCCAAATTGCCAACGTCTCCCAGTGGTCTATGGAATGTTGTATTAACTTGAAGAAGTCCTAAAAAGGCTCTTTCACGGTATCAGACATAAGTATACGACAATTGAATAGCAGTAGTGTACTTCATCCTCTGAAATTATCTGGAAGTCCTTGATAACTTATAGTGTCTCGATGAAGGTCAAATGTATTCTCAATCTAGAACTTCAACCGACATGTCACCATTCTACGTGCTTATGAAATGACCCATCAAGCCACATATTACATCCCAAAGCAGTCATCAAAAGCATTTCATAACGGACTATATACAACGATGAACGAACCAGACATATCAAAGGTTCCAAATCATACAACCTTGTATGGGTATTCAAAAACACGGTCTTTTCTTTTCCATAGTTTTCTTTTTCTCTTGGTGGTGACATGCTCAACAAACTTCTCTTCACAATGTTGTGCTTTGAAGCTTCTGATGAAGTTTGGATCCCATAATTCGGATGCAATACCCAAATCCTTACAAAGTCTCATCAGAGCATTACTTCTGCAACCCTCAGTTGCTGTAGGGATTCCATCAGCAGAAAAGTAATCTTGCTCACCTCTGGCAATACTAACAAGACGACCAAGACAAACCAATGCATACTCTCTTGTCAGGAGCTTATCAGTGACGATAGTTTCAGATCTTGGAACCAGACCCCAGGCACCAGCTCCGAAAGCTCTGTTCAGTATACGACGATATTTAATTTCTGGTAAATAAATCAATCCATCTGGTTTTATTTCAATATCTTTTGGATCGATAGGTTCTGCTAGGATTTGTTGAGTTTTCTCAGGAAATGGCTCTGATCCTAATCCAAAGTAAGACGTTGGCCAATGTATTTCGTTCTGTAATTTCGAATCAGCAGGTGGGTCGTGTAAAGTGGAGGAAAACTTCTCATCTAGAGGTTCGCCTTTGAGACCTGGAGCAGAAGAGGAAGAGTATAGGTTTGATCTTTGAGATTGACCAGTTTGCAAGTTGAATTCAGGTGGGTCAAAAAACTCTGCCTCCAAGGGTGGTTCTTCTGGTGTCGTTTCTTTGGCTGGTGTCGAGGTTGCGGTCGTTGTTGAAGCAGCTGTAGTGCTAGCCTTTTTAGTATAGACTCTGGTGACTGGCTTCTTGATGGCAGTGACGTAGTTCCGTCTAGTGATTGGAATCAGCTTGTTTCTCAACATTACGAAGGGTACGTTTAGTGGTCTTAATAGTTTGAAACACTGTCAAGTTGTGACCGCTGATGGATGTTTTTTGGCTTTGGTGATTTAATATTTTCGTGTGTTTTTTTGTTGATGTATCACAAATGTCATCGATAATTCGACTCGTAGTGCCAGAGAGTTCCAGAGGAAAATACGCAAAATGACAGGCCTGCTGAATATCGTGAGCGCTGTCGATAACTTCACCTATGGGACTATACCGTCTTCTGTTTTCAAGCTGGTGTCCCACGATGAAAAAGGAGTTCTAGGTTATGTTCTTCCACTAGTTGTCGAGAAATTGATGGAGTTTGATAATGACGAGTCCTTCATAAGAGATGAAATAACAAAGACAATCACTATAAACCCAACTCTTGATACACTGGAAGCAAGGAACGCTCGATTTGCATCGATTGCTAGTAAGTTACGTGATGCTGGAGTATTTGAAACGTTGAAGGGTTGGAGAAACGAGCTCTATACTGTCTACTATCCTTCGCATACCCCTTATCTACTGGTAGAGAGAGCATTCTGTCCACTGTTGGGAGTCGTTATGTACGGTATACATATTAATGGTTATATTCCTGCACATTTATCCACCAAGAATGAGATCGAGTTTTGGGTTCCTCGAAGATCAACTACAAAAGCTACGTTCCCAGGGATGCTGGACAACACTATCGCTGGAGGGATTGGGCATCCATATGGTGTCTGGGAGACTGCCATCAAGGAGAGTTATGAAGAAGCTGGGATTTCTGAATCGTACCTTGAGGCCAATATAACCCAAGTAGGTGCTGTTTCCTATATCTTCTCGCATAAAGCCAACAGTCTTGATTCTGAAGATGGTCTGATACAGCCTGAACTAGAGTATATCTTTGATCTGGTATTTGACTCATCTACTGTTCCAAGACCCGTTGACCATGAAGCTGAGTATTTTGAGCTGTTGACGCTGGACGAGGTGATGAAGAGTCTCCTTGGGTACAAATTCAAGCCCAACTGTGCCCTTGTTATGATCGACTTCCTGATGAGACACGGGATCGTCACCCCTGAGAACGAGCCTGACTACCTGGAGATCAACCAGAGGCTCCACAGAAGATTGCCATTCGCCTTGAAATAGACAGAGACTCTTTCTTCATTGTGTGTGCAATGTGCATTACAAACCCCGGGTGTAGTCTTCCGAGTTCCGAGGAGCTGCTTCGCGCTTGGTGGAATTCTCATGATGTGACACGTAGGCAAATCAGAAAAAGAACAACACGCTTTGAAACATCTCATCTCCAGAACCAACGCGATCTGCCTGTGCAATGTCAACCGGTGTGCGTAAGAGAGGCGCAAAGGGGCCCTCCAAAAGGGAGGAGTCGCCTGAGATAGCTGAGCTTGAGGATCGCAAATCTGCCTTCACTGTTGAAAACTCTTCAGTTAATACCCTCACTGACAAGGTGGCCATTATTGGTTTGACTGTGCTAGCGCTTGCTACCAGATTCTACAAGATCAATTACCCAGATGAAGTCGTTTTCGATGAGGTTCACTTTGGTAAGTTTGCGTCCTACTATTTGGAACGTACCTACTTCTTCGATCTACATCCACCTTTTGCCAAACTACTGATTGCCTTCGTTGGTTATCTTGTTGGCTATAATGGCTCGTTCAAATTTGACAACATTGGTGATTCTTATGTCGATAATCATGCCCCATATATTGCTTACCGTTCCTTATCTGCTATCTTGGGAACGTTCACCGTTCCATTGATGTATTTGACCTTGAGAGAGTTGAACTACTCCATATTAACTGCTGTATTTGGTTCCTTCTTGGTGTTATTTGACAATGCGCATGTTGCTGAAACCAGATTGATCCTACTGGATGCAACCCTTATTGTTTCCGTTGCAGCTTCAATATACTCGTACGTTAGATTCTTCAAAGAAGAAAAAAGAAAACCTTACACGAGAGCATGGTGGAGCTGGTTGGGATTAACCGGGGTTTCTCTATCTTGTGTGATCTCCACCAAATATGTTGGTGTTTTTACATTCATCACCATTGGTTTTGCAGTTGCTTTGGATTTATGGAATTTATTGGATATCAGATCGGGTTTAACCATCAGACAATTTACTAGACATTTTGTTGCCAGATTTTATGGGTTGATTGTTCTTCCATTCCTCATCTACCTATTCTGGTTCTACGTTCATTTTGAAGTTTTGAATAAGTCCGGTCCTGGGGATGGATTTATGAGTCCTGAGTTCCAAGAAAGTCTAGGTGATTCCCCATTGGCGAAAGAGGCAAAAGAGTTGAACTATTATGATGTTGTTTCCATCAAACATAAAGCAACGAATGCTCTCTTGCACTCTCATCCATATAACTATCCTTTACGTTATGAAGATGGGCGTGTCTCTTCTCAAGGTCAGCAAGTCACCGGATTTCTTGGTGAAGATGCCAATAACTACTGGGAAATCCGTCCAGTTCATGATTTCCCTGAAGATAACAGACTTCATAAACCAGTTCGCATCAATGATGTTGTTAGATTTTATCATGTTGGTACGGACTCTTTCTTGCTGGCACATGATGTTGCTTCACCACTGTATGCTACTAATGAGGAGTTTACTACTGTTCGTGGAGAGGTTGCCGAAACCAGATTCAATGAGACTTTGTTTAAACTCCCAGCTGCGAACAAAGCCGGTGATGGCTCAATTATCAAAACAAAAGCCTCTCTAGTTCGTGTCTTACATGTCGCAACCACTGTTGCCCTTTGGACACATGATGATGTTACTCTTCCAGAATGGGGGTTCGGCCAATTGGAGGTTAATGGTAACAAGAAGATAACAGACCCTACAAACACTTGGTTCTTTGATGAGATTCAAAACTTGAACGATGCTCGTAAATTTTACGTTCCAAAGCCGGTGAAACATGTCCCATTCTTGAAAAAATGGTGGGAGTTACAGATCACAATGCTTCAACAGAATAACAAGTTAAGCAGTGAGCATCCTTTTGCTTCAGACCCAATAACTTGGCCTCTTTCATTATCTGGTGTTAGTTTCTGGACTAAAAATGAAACCAAAGAGCAAATTTATTTCATTGGTAACTTGTTTGGTTGGTGGTTAGAGGTGTTCGCATTGGTTTCATTTACGGGATTCTTTGCAGCAGCAAAGTTGCTTGAACAAAGAAACGTGACACTATTGAGTAATACTCAAAAGAAGCAACTTTTCAACATTGGATTTTTGTTCATTGGATATCTTTCACATTATGTTTTCTTCTTCCTGATGTCAAGACAGAAATTTTTGCATCATTATCTTCCAGCCCATTTGATTGCAGCTCTATTGACTGCAGCTATTTTAGAGTTCTTTATTGGGAGAGGAAAAACACTAAATCTTGTGCTGGTGGGGCTAAGTGCGGGATTGATCGTCACTTTTGTATTTTATGCCCCAATCACATATGGTGATGTTGGTCTATCTATTGATCAGGTTATCGCAAGACAATTCTTAGAGATCAAACTACATTTTGCCAAATAGGATTCACATTTAGAATGAACACGATTAGTCAAAACAATCATTTATTTATTCCGAAATGTGTAAGTCTGTCGATGATTGATTTGGAGTCTGAAACTCCTCTCCGTTTTCGTCTTCATCGTCTGTTTTCACTTGTGTAATGACTGATGGTTCTGGGGTCTCCGATACATTTGGAGGACTGGACGAAGCCTTTTTCAGATGATTCTCCATAACATCAGCGGGAACTATGAAACCATGGTCATCAGTTATTCTGTGATCTTTCAGCTTTGGTTCTAGTACTTTGGCCAATAATGACGCAGCGCTCAGTATATCTCTTCTAGCAACTTTTGACTTTACTGGTGACGTGGCGAGGCTGGAGGTAGTATTCTTCAGTGCTTCACTCTCTGTAATGATTGATTGCTCAGAATTTAACTGGGATGTATTCGCATATTTCTCAAGGTAAAGTTTCAAGTAAAGAGTGTTAAATGTATCATCTATCAACGACGTTGAACCGAACCCGTTATTCATCTTTCTAATCTCGAATATCTCAACCAATAACACCAGAAGTGGTATTTCTGAATCATCTAGATCACTTTCTTTGTATTGCTCAAACAGTGAGTTTGAAGCTCTCAAAAACTCTGAGTAGATCAGCTTTGGAACCTCAACATCTGTGAAGTGCGGAGCGGCATGGACAATTTCTTTCATCAGAAGACATAGCTGAGTACATGAGGTATCCCATGCATTTTGAAGATTCACCATACCCGATCCAAATCGACGAAGCTTCTTGGTGAATAATAGCAGTCCATGTAAGTCTGCTGTCTTGTATGCCAGCTTTATGTAAAATTGAATGTAGTTGAAGGTGTACACAAAATGTTTTCCCGGTACTTCATATTCTGGTTTCCAGATACTAATCAGATTCTTATTTGTAGCCTTCAAAATAACTAGCGACTCGATCTCTGCTGCTGATTTTTGGTATTCGCCTATGCTGAAGTATATTCTGGCAATTCTGAATCTTGGCTTGTGATGCCACTTCTTCTTATCAATCACAACAAGTTTCCTCAAAGCACTTAAGATCCAAGAGTGGAAGATGGTGGGGCCCGTTTCTGTTAGCTCTAAATTTTGAAACATTGTATCCTTTTTCAGATAGGTTATAGCAAGTTCGGCTTCCAATTGATTAGACATCACAAATTTGTATAAATATGAACATAACTGATAATGTGACTCAATTCCAGTTGGGTTCAATTTGCAACTCTTCAGACACTCACTCAAGATAACACCAGGAGACTTCTTCAGCTTTTTTAGCACCTTGGAGAGGTGAAAGTGAAGTAACCAAGAATCTTTATTCAGTGCAATAGCAAATTTAGTTATTTTAGAAATAAATCTCAACAAGAAAAGCTTTCTTTCTTCGGTTAATCGGAGTTTCGTGTCCATGAGCTCTTTTCCAACCATGAGTACTTGCTCAGAAGTTCCTGTCATCAAGGCCCCTTCCATTGGTTTTGATATGGCATGGAAAAGATCTTGGGCTAAGTGGGAAAGTAAGGCACTTTTGACATGAGAATCCGCTTTTTCTGGATTATTGACCAGCAGACTTAACGCTATGAGAGAGCAAAGTAAAGATCTCCTCTGTATAGCGGCCGTGGCTGCCTTTTTTTCTGGTGAGTTCATTTTATCAGATGTCCATGTGAGATCGTCCTCCACCTGGAATGAAAATGCTTGAGCTAGGTAAACCCACGATTCTAGCCTTCCTGTACCATATATGAGATCAGACTTGAAAAACTTGATTATCAACTCTAGATCTGAGACTTTGGATTGTGCTGCTTTCTTTCTGGCTTTGTATAGGTTTAGGCTGAACAGCCCTTGAAGAAAGTAAAGACCTTTATGAATTGCAGACGTTTCTTCTGCTTGAACTTTTCTGAGAGATAACTGGAACATGCCAGAGATCGCATCCTGAAAAGTTTGGACCTTCAAATTTTGATTGAGAAAACTTTCCATCAATGCACTATTAAACTCGATCGCATTATTCTCCAAGTCTGGACCTCCAATAGCGTCATATAGGAAGTCAAGGGCATTCTTGATTTCTGGTTTTGGTACGTTCTGAGACAATGACTTCTTAGCTAGTACGTTATCCAAGATGTAACCCGAGAATTCAACAGCAGAGGATCTATCAAAGTCACGTCTAGCAGTATGATGATCGATTGGTATGTAGTCATTGGAAGTGATATTCACATGGAACCTGCAGCTCAGATGTTGTAAAATTACGGCACTTTCGACAGCTGAGGGGTCACTAGATTTTCCAAGCAGATGTCTGGATAAATCGAACAATCTTCCATCTATAATATCACAAAACCCTAATGCTCCAACTTCATCATGTAGAAGAACAAAAACCTCCAAAGAATCGCTGTGAACAGCTGAAATTCGGTCATAAAGCACACATATCACACATATTGAGTTGATTATGGTCTCCTTTATGGCCAGAAACTCCCTTGATGTACTATATCTCCCTTCAGCCAAATTCTTGACCGAAAAAAAAGACTGAAGTAGAGAAAAAAACTTTAGCATAACCTGTAGCAATTCAGGATCTCCACTTTCGACGTTCCATCCATTCGATTCTAATACCCGATCGAGCCCTTCGATGAAATCTCCATAGTAAGCGATCGCAGACAGCAGGGTTTGCTCCCTTTGTGTTTCAGACTGAGCCTCGTACGAGCTGTCCGATATATAGTCTAAAATCAAAGGTAACACCTTTTTGAGGGCAACAATATAACTAGCAACATCAGATCTTTCAATGTAATGCTTTAGTAAGAACTTCCAAAGCTTGAATCTCAAGGATATAGAGTTCTCGTTTATGAAGGAGACCATCAGCTGTTGATCTGCTGATAGATCGGTAGATTGATCTGAAAGCAAGAGCTCCTGAAGTAAACTCACAGTCTCATTAGACTCGCTGTTCTCAAGATCGAATGTTTTCTCCAATGTGGACAAAATACTCAATCTGTCAATCTGAGCTTTGATGTTGTTGACACTGAGAGATGGTATGAAATCATAATTCCAGTAGCCAATGTCCTTGATTGTTCCTTCAAAGGACATATATTTGTCTAATAAGTCTGAAAACATATTCATCAGGATCCCTACCTTTGAAGATTGAATGAACGAAAGTAGAAGCAGACTGGTCCACTCATATCTGAACCTTAGACTAATGTCATCCGCATCAGTAACATGCTTGCCGATATATTTATACCACCGAACGATTGAAGGATGAATACAATCGATGTTTGACTTGAGCTCGGTTTGTTGCTTTGGTCCCAGACTTTTCGATTTGAGTTGATTTTTGAGTGAGAGAAAGTAATTGGTCAGCACTTCAAACACAGACAAAAATAGTGATAGCATCCCGTGGTTCGATTCCATCTTGAGCTCTTTATGAAGTAAATCTTCAGATGTAATTACCAGACTCTCAAGCACGTTGTAAAGCTTGGGACCAAACTTGAAATCGGTAACCAAACATTGGCCATTCTTCCTTGTGGAAATCATCAGCTCTATCAAAACTTTCCGGGCTTCGATGAAATGAACACTACTCTTGTTGAATTGCTCCAAAACTTCTAGAGGCACATCTGAATATTCCCCGTGGCATTCTAGAACAGGACCTTGGCTCTCATCGAGAAGAGTATTTGTGAACAGTTCAGATATATCCATATCCGAGTTCTGTGATGATACGCATTGAGAAAAACATTCTGCGTGCTTGGTTGTCCAATTGGAAAGGCAGTATGTGAAGTCGTTTGTCAATTCGGTGAGATGTTCATCTTTTGGGATAACTATGCCAACTTTCTGCAGGTAGAAATCAAAATTCTCAGCAAACTTCTCATACCTTAGGTCCTCAACGTTCCCATCGTTATTGGAATCTATCTCAACTTGCTGTTTGAACCTTTTGCTGAATCTGTGGGGGGTGTCTTCCGTGAACTGACGCTTTGAGAAGGTACTTGATTCATCAAGAATGGGAGGAGGTTTCTGCTCAGGTTTGACCTCATCACTGGTGACAATCTCTGGTAGTGTGAATTTGATGCTTGTTATTGGCTCTTCCAAAAGTGAGTAAGTATCTTTCGATTTTGGAGGCTTCCTTTTGTTTTTTGAAATGAAGTCGTATAATGATAATGCCGTGTTTTCTAGTGATATTGATTCCAATTTTACAGATCGAGTCTCCTCCAAATAGAAGGCCTCTTTTCTAACATCGAGATAATCCATAATGGGTTTCAGAAATGATAGATTGTTTTCAGAAAGCTGGGGTAGCTTTTCACTTGAGACCCCTTCTTCTTCAATTTCTAGTTTCTTCAATATCCTGTTCTCCTCATTCAAGAAAAGAAGGTACTCGTGGGATAGTTCTCGTCTTCTCTGGTGGATGATCTCGTCACCCGTATCTTCTTTGGTGAGTTCATACTCTGTCAAGTACCTCTTGAGTCTATCATTACCAAATAGTTCGAATATATCCAGCAGAAGAGTCGCCACGAAGAAATCACCATCGCTGTACTGTAAGCAAGAAATCAGATCATTGATTGAAAATATAAGGAGTTCAAATGAGCTCTTCAGGGTATATTCTTGCCGTTTATACTTCAGCTCGTTCAGATGAAGCAATCCTCTATTTCTATGGGCAAGATATCTAAGGGTACGAACGGCTGGGGAAACAACACTAACTTCGTCCCTAATCACACTTATACTGAACAGTTCTTCATATTCCTTGTTCGCCTGGAGGAACGCTAGATCTTTCTGGAACTTTAGTGCTTTACTAAAAGTTTTAAACGCTTGTTCCACCTTTGTTATTAAACTTGTTAGAATCCAGCTTCATGATAAAAGTAGCGTACTCAACTCACCTGAAGTTCGCGCGAGTGCTCCTCTGCATCGAGTTCAACTCCTTCTGCACTCAGATTGAGCGCCGTAAACGACATTGCTCCTGCTATGGGGTAACAACAGCGTGTTGACAACAACGTTGTTATGATAGATTGTTGATTTTTTTTTTTTTTTTTACTTTAGCGCGGTCGATGACGTTTAAGCTGCTGATTAGAAACTACGAGCTACTAGAAAGATTCGAGGATGTGCCATTACCTTGCCAAAACACTGTTCAACTAGAGATGAAAATACGACGTAGGGAACAAGATGACCCAAAGATGAAGTTGATTTCTGGTTCTGCGATCTCTCTCTCGGCCTCATTTAGAGCAACTATCAAGTATCCTCCAGATCTTAGAAAGACATCAACAGGTTTGTTCTTTGAGTCATTGTTTGATCTATCATTTCTCACTATCTTTCTCTTCCGGACTAGTTTAGAGTTCATTCTATGGAATGGCATGCAGATTCCAGATCTAAATCTAACATTCGAACTGGTCGTAGATTCATAAAAGATACCAAACTCTGATGTGAGCGCAGAGTAAAAAAGAGATGAATTAAAGTTCAAATCCGACTCCTTGTAGCCATAGACACCCAAATTACGAGTAAGGATTTGCTCACTCTCAGTCTTCACCAAACGATTAGCAAATTTGAATGACTCAGCTTCAATTGAGTTTTCAGAAGGAAGAAACTCGGATGATATTTGAAATTTCTGAGAAACCTTTATTTCAACAACACAAACCGCATCAAAGTTACATCTTTGAGAGATGATCTTGGATAACTGATGAGAGGCTTTCTTGATATCACGAGTTTGGGAAATCTCTTTCACGATATCATTCCTGAAAAAAGCATCATGTGGCTCTGAAGCACCCTGCTTGCTATATCTAAAATTGAAGTTCTGGGAGTATTGACTACCTGATCCATCTTTCTCATACACAGCAACAGGTAAAAACTGATTTCCTTGGCTAGTTGGTCTCCCGATTATCTTAATCAATGGAACTGTCTCACTAAGTGAGGCTTTTGGTTGTAAAGGTGTGGTCAATATGGTAATCACTTCATCTGCAAGCTCTTTTAGAAAGTCCAATTGCCGCTTCTCGATCTCTTTACGTGGAAAAGGATCAAACACGGAGAATACACCGATAACCACCCCAAATTTCGTCACCAATGGGACACCGGCATAGAATTTTATATTCGGTAGCCCTTTAACCAAAGGATTTTTAGCAGTTCGCCAGTCCTTAGAGGCATCCAATAGCACAAAATGACCCGTGGATAAGATTGTATGAGCGTCTATAGAAACGTATTTGGGACACTCGCTTATGTTGAGGGACGTCTGGTATTTGACAGCCTGTCTTTTTCCATCAATAAGAGAAATAGAAGCACCTTGAACACCAAAAATCTTCATCGCTTTGGAAATCAATCGGTTGAAAATCACCTTGTCTTTCCATTGTTCGCAGTTGATGAATCTTTTAACTGCTTTTAGCCTTGTGACTTCGTTATAGTGATCAGGGGGACTCATGAAATCAGTCCCGTCAAAACATGCAGGACAAGGAACATTCGATAGGTTCCATTTACCTTTGCTGTAAGCGTCAAGAAAGTGAGCTTTTGTCAAAGGAACATTGAATATTGAAGAACTCGAAGGCAAAGGAAGCAAAGTTTGACCGTGACTCAAGACCAATCTTTTTTCCTTCAATCTAAATGACAGTTAGTATTCTTCATGAAGTAGTGGAATTCAGTCACAAATAGACATACGGTTGGGCAAGATCCTGAGGGGGCGGTGGTTTGTTGGTGACAGGACGTGAGGACAAGCTCATGATGATAGCAACCGTATGCGTAGCGAAGCAGCAGAATTGAGAACAGAAAAAGTAGAAGTTCACAGCTCATGGGGGGTTTCCATTTCACAAATGGACTAGATTCTTTTCTGGCGTTCACTTTTGTGTCACCTTTTCCGCCCTTGGGAGCATTCAATCTCATTAGCGTAAGCATCCAAAAAAAGCCCCCGTCAGACTTCTGACTTTCTGATAAATTATAGGCTCATTTTTGAATATCCCATCAGCCATCGCATCGCATTTCACTATTTCAGAGAGTAGAGATTAAAACTGCGTTTTCCCTTTTGAATAGGTTCTTGTTGTTCTTGTTTGGGTGGTAATTTCTCGACACTTTCTAACGAATTACCCGGTGTTGGAGCAACCGATCTATAAAACCGGCAGATTTATGTCTATGAGCTCGTAAGTTAAATCCATTGTTCAGCTTATTACCAGTCCAGTACCCTTTATAATGAGGTTCATTTTCGGTAATCACCTCTTGAGAGGTACCTTGCGTCTTTCTTCGAAAGCTATGACTTCCAAAGTTCTTCTGGGTGGCTCTATTGTTGCGTCTACAGCTTACTGGTTGAATTATCACCAAATTTCTCTTGACTCTAATATCTCTGAAGTGCTAAACTCTGTCTCTGTTGATAAAAATGTTGATCCTTTACCCCAGACACTCGCACTATCCACTGCTTATGAACTTCTGGGTCAGGGTACTAGATCAGTCACTTTTTTGAAGTTTAAGGTATATGCATTGGGATTATATGTTGCATCAGATGATAAATATAAAATACCAACGGTTCTGGACTCGAAGTTCCTATCTTCAGCATTCATAGACACTGATTCCACCAAGTCACATAGGGAAAATGTTCGAGTGGCCTTGAAGGACAGTTCGAAATCAAAAATTTTGATATCTAATTTGCTCGACTCCAACATTCGTTTGGTTGCAAGAATATCACCAATAAGAAACACTGACTTCAACCATCTGAAAGATGGGTTAATAAAGTCAATACTGGCTTCAAAAGTGAAGGATGAAAGTTTGGATGTTGGTCTTCAAGAACTTAGAGCTGCATTTTCAAGAAAGGGATCTGTCCCAAAAAATCACAATTTAATCCTTGAGAGATTAGAAACTGGGCAACTGAGGGTTTTATACGAGGATACGTCAAAAAGTGAATGCTTGGAACTGGGAACTGTGAACACTCCTATAGTGAGCAAACTTTTGTTCCTACAATATCTCAGCGGCGGTTTGAGTCCTGATGCTCGTGAAACGTCGATCGAAAAGATCGTGCAACTTGTTTAACATTACTGTGTCATGTCCTTACTCAGTGTATATATTGCTCAAGAATTCAAGATGGAGTTTGGATGTGTATGGCGGTTTGTTCGTAGTTCAGCATTAGCTGTTACGTGACTCCTGAACTGTTTCTGGAGTGCTCTCCAGGTGGGTCAGAGATCAACTTATACAATCGTGGAGGGTTATCGCACATTTAGTAATCTTAGTATCATGCATTAGTCTAACATTCCTCAATCTTCACACACATTTGGTTCCGCGAGTCCATTCCATCTTGGAAACGTATCCAGGTTGATTCCAAAACAATCCAAAATGCGTCCAACAGTTTGCTCTATGATATCATCAACTGTCTTAGGTCTGGTGTAAAATGCAACGACAGGAGGGAAAATGATCACATTACGATCACATAGAAATTTCATATTGTCTAGATGGATAGAAGACAATGGAGTCTCTCTAGTAACCAAAAGTAAAGGTCTGCGTTCCTTGATAGTGACATCTGCAGCTCTTGTTATCAGCTCATCTGTGTACCCTATTCTGATAGAAGCCAATGTTTTCATGGAGCAGGGCACAACGATCATACCGTCATGTTGGAAAGAGCCACTTGATATTGGAGCAGATACATCAGAACAAGAGTAAACCTTGGTAGCCAGCTTTCTGATGTATGAGAGATCATAATCGGTCTCAAACTTCATTGTAGCAACACCCCATTTGGATACAATAACATGAGTCTCAAAATTATCGAGCTTGCTTAGGATTTCTAGAATTCTGACTCCTAGAACAACACCGGTTGCTCCTGTGATTGCAATAACCAGTCTTTTTGGTCTAGTATGAAGCTGTGGAGCAGATTGTCCAAAGAATCCACCGAAACCTAGCGAGTTCATGACAATGTTGTTTGCGAATGTGATTTGTGGGCGAGAAATTAGATACTGGATTGAAGATGAGCTGTAGCAAATCTCTTAATGTAACAGGTATCCAATATGCGAACTGGGAAGAAGAGCAATGATTGGAGACTTTTCATGATTTCACGTTTATGAAAGGGAAACGTAGCTCCATTCTGAGATTTCAGATGTGAAAAAAGAAAAAGCCGGCTCATTGCTCTCTGCATAGCGCACGTCTCTCTTTATGGTTTATACCAGGCCGAAGTCTGTTCTATCTCAGGCCATAGGGAATCCCTGTCAACATATTCAGAAATGAAGCTTAGTCAACCTGCTCCCTATAACGCCACTCATCACTCATCACGTTGTCGTCCGTGCTCTTCAATGTTCATACAATCTAGTTCATAGCTCATACTTTTTTTCCTTTAGATTAGCGCTGAAGTCGGGTCAACTCAGTGATCAGGCTATCCATCCGACTCTGCCGAACCCCTTTAATTCGATCTCCTAAAATAGAAAAGTAAAGGCCGCTACTTGCTACTTTCGAGTTTCGAAAGCCGCCTTTAGAATTCCCAAATATAAATGAAACGGACCACCCTGTGCCTGTCACCAAACTTTCTACCACGTTCTGCTCCTTATCAATATCAATCATGTCAAAGCTAAACACTGGTTTGTACTTTAGAGACTTCATTCAAGCTTTGAAGGACAACAATGATTTGGTTGAGATCAACCAAGAGATTGACCCAGTTCTAGAGGCTGGGGCCATAATGAGAAGGTGCTACGAGGAAAGATTAGCAGCTCCTTTATTCAACAATCTCAAAGGTTCCTACTCCAAAGACTTATTCAGAATCTTGGGCTGTCCAGCTGGGCTCACCAAAAACACCAAAAACGACCATTCCAGAGTTGCGTTACATTTGAATTTACCATCTGATACCCACATGTCTGATATCATCAAATTCTTAGTGGATACCAAGAAAAAGGATATGATAAAACCACGCTTGGTTTCCAATGATGAAGCTGCATTCAAAAAGCACTCACTTTCAGGAAATGATATCAACCTTCTTGACCTTCCAGTTCCTCTACTCCATGTGAATGACGGTGGTAAATACATCCAGACATATGGTATGTGGTGTTTACAAACCCCGGATGGTTCATGGACTAACTGGTCCATTGCCAGAGGTATGGTCAAAGACGAAAGACATATTACCGGATTAGTTATGAATCCGCAACATATCCGTCAAGTAGCCGACAAATGGGCAGCTATTGGCAAGGGGAGAGAGGTTCCATACTGTTTATGTTTTGGTGTTCCTCCTGCTGCCATTTTAGTCAGTTCTATGCCAATTCCAGATGGTGCTACTGAATCGGAATATATTGGTGCATTATTGGGAGAACCACTTCCAGTTGTCAAGGCTGAAACCAATGATTTACTTGTCCCAGCCTCATGTGAAATAGTTCTTGAAGGTACCCTAGATCTAGAGGATCTAACTCCAGAGGGCCCATTTGGGGAGATGCATGGTTATTGTTTTGCTGGTCAATCACATCTTTGTCCAACCTATACCGTCAATCATATTAACTACAGAGATGATGCCATTATGCCAGTCTCAAACCCAGGTGTTTGCACTGATGAAACTCATACCTTTATTGGTGGGTTGACCTCTGCTGAGATTCTAGCTCAATTACAAGACGCAGGCCTGCCAGTTTTGAGTGTATTCACCCCATACGAGGCACAGGCTCTATGGTTAGCTGTTCAAGTTGACCGAAAGAAATTGAGGGAAATGAAAACCACTCCTAAAGCATTCTCGAAAGTTATTGGTGACTCTTTGTTTTATGACAAACCGGCCTTCATAATTCATGAGATTATCTTGGTGGGTGACGATGTTGATATTTTCAATTTCAAAGATCTGTTCTGGGCCTATACCACCAGACATGCACCTGGTGTTGACCAACTTTTCTACGATGATGTTACAGCTTTTGCTTTGGCACCATTTGTTAGTCAATCTCCTCTGATCAAGACCGTTAAGGGTGGTAAATGTGTCACTAACTGTATCCTAACTAACGAATATGACAGAGAGATTGAATTTACGAAGTGTGATTTTGAACACTACCCAGAGGAAATAAAGAATGTTATAGAAAGCAACTGGTCTACTTATGGATTTTGAGCAAGTAATCATCATTGTTTAATTGGAGAACATAATTTCAGACTGATAGTATGTGGTATCGTGTCTAACGATCTTGGTAGGTGGATGAGTGCCCAGTTCTTCTTAATTCGCAAAAACTGTAGGTTTGCAACACTAGGAAGCCAGATGGGCAAGTCGTATTCTCTATATGGCCAATGTTTCTAATATTTGCCATTCTCGTACCTACTTGAGTTAAACAACATGTTCAGCTTGTATGGAGGCCAAGCTGGTTCGTGCTCCCCTGGCTGACTGATTGATGATGTATGAGATGTATTCGGTAATTGTAACCCATCGGCATGATACAGTGAAGTAACAGTAAACTGATTCATGCACGCATTATGAAATAGCGAGTGAATGAACTTCTGAACTAGAACTCTGTCAATAGAACCTTCTTAGAGACGTATCACCACTTCCAGTTCTCAGCAGAGAACGAAACAACGGTAAATCCTCAAGTTACTGCTCAAAGCCCACATTGAAAAACAATACCAATCTCTTTGTGCTGTGATTTGAGCACCTAAAAGTATAAACTTTCAAACTTTCACCAAAAATTGCATTCCTCTAGCTAAATCGTAAAAATAGATCACTCATCTAATTCCCTAACTCGTTATATCAGATCTAAATCCTGGATTTGGAACAGCAGATAATGAAAGATCATACATCGCTCGATGATGAAATAACTCAGACGAAACACATTTCATATTGCCAGTAAGTGGTGCTAAAACAGGAGCCAGATCAAGAAGATGGGAGAAGAAGAATGTCACTGAGCAAAATAGTGCATAGTCAAAGCTTCAAGGTGCAAAGGTATCAAATTAAGAGAGCTCCTTTTTGAAGGGCCGCTGAGTATGAATTTTTTTGCCCTGTTGCACACCCAATCAGAGTCACTTCGTAAGCGGATAATAGATTTCAAGATCACAACCCCTAACTATGACCCAGCAATCAACATCACCAAAGCTTGATACATTAAAAGATAAATCAAAACCAGAGTGGGAAAAGGCAGACACGTTGAACAAAAACGGCGGAGAAAGGGTATGTAAAAGATTAGACTCGTAATTAACTCACTAATGAAGGACCAATCATAGGATCTCAATCAAACAGATTCTCAATATATGAGCAGAACAACTTCATGGAGAAAAACGGTATAGTATGCTGGGCGAGGCGACATTCAGAGATTTGTATTTCGAAACCAAGAACTTTAGTGATACCAGAAACTTTGGACTGACTGTTTCATTTTTTCATGACGGGGTTCACACAGTAAACAGAAATTTCGGCTATGATTGCGTGAAGAAACATTGGAAACACAATAATCAGTCCAGTGGGAA